>PDND01000161.1:0-67417 GCA_002572855.1 [Emmonsia] crescens | reverse complement strand
CCCCCCCCCCCCCCTACTTCGTTTAAATTCTTTTTCGCCTTTCTTTTTTTTTGGAGGAAAAGAGTGGCTGTGAAAGATTGAATAGTAGTGACTTTGTGCTGACTATATTTACGTAACATAGCTATGGTCTCTGAGGACTCGGCGTTTGATTGATGACTTGATTTTCGTAGTGGTGAGGTGGGGAGGCAGAGAGGGGTGGAGATATACACGCCTGGCTTGCGTGTTATTTCTCATTCCTCTTGTCCCTTTTCGGTTTTATCTTCTCGCCACTTCCCCTGGAACAAGGTGAGAACAACAGTTATTTTATCCAAAGAACAAAAGCGAAAGAAAGGAGGAAGGCAAGAAGTGTAATTTTAATGTGTGAAGATGGATGTATGGATGATTTGATGCTATATTTTTGCCGCCTCCGCCCCGCAGATAATTCCTCACATTTGATATTATTTAGCTGAGGGGAAACGAAACCTTGCAGGTACGAAATATCCTAGGGGGAAATGAGGTGAGGGGAAGAAAAAAAAGTAACGCACGATGTTTTGATATATACCCCATACTCATACCCATACGCTCGCTGGCGTCATGAAGTGCAAGGCCCTCCCTCCCCCTCTCTTTCTAGTCTTTATACCTTTATACCCTGTGCTTTTTGCTAATTTTTCGTTTTTTATTTTTATTTTCATTTTCATCATTTTCATCAGGTTTTTTTTTAAAACTTATATTCTTGGTTTATTTGGTTATCTTACTTTCTAGATGAGACTGTCATTTGTTCTTGGGAGGATGACGATTGGTGAGAGAGAGTGAGGGAGAGGGTTGCTTGACTGATATGTAGAATATTTCTTCGGACTTTGTTACTTTTTTCTGGCTTTTCTTCTTTTTCTTCTTTCTATTTTTCCCCACCCTTTTGATTAGCAGTGTGAGTGGTGTTGTGTTTTTCTTTTTCTTCCCCATCTTCTTATAATGTTTTATTTTTATTCTTATTTTTTATCATCATATGAAATGGTTGAGTTGTGCGTGTTTGACTGATGTCTTTTTCTTCGGTTATTTTTCTTTTCATTCTGCTTATCTTTTCCTTTCTTTTATTATTTTTATTTTTTACACTTCTGCACTTCCACTGTAATACTCTCTTTCTTTTCTTATCAACTCATTGTTTTTCATTTTCAGTTTCATTTGCATTTTCATTTTTTTCAATTCCTCATTTTATCCTTCTGTAGCGTTGACACTTTTCTTTTCCTTCTTGCTTGTGCTCTACCTTTTTATTAGCCTTCGGTTGAGACATATCATGCAAAGCTATATAGACAGTAAGAATGACGGACAGACAAGGTGGAATGGTTACAAAAGATATAAAAAAAGAATACATGGAAGAAAGTTATTTTTATTCCAACCCTTTTTTCCCTCATAATTTTAATTAAATAACAATAACTTTATACGTGTGATATAGACTAAGCGGATCTGAGGATTCATACCTTCCAAGACATGTATATCTAAAGGTTATATGGGGTCTACGTCCTGCCTGCCAGGGCGACCGGAAGGGGGGATATCATGTGATCTATGCTTCCAGCCAGCGGGAGCTTACTCAAGCATGCAGGCGGCGGGAAAAGCATATCATATATGCACCATTACACCAGTAGACAGGTAGGTGGCGGGCTAATTATTCACTACAAGCAAAACCGAAGCTTTTTTGGTTCCTTTTCTTTTCAACGTTACTTGAACTCAAGCAAGCGAATTGAATTGCAAAACATTTTTGAGACGCATAGATAAACGCCTGTGCCTTGTGTCCTATATACGCACGGACAGTAAGGGTTTGGTTTCCTGCCCCAGGCTCCTCTGTTCGTGGTCCAAAAAAAGGAGGGATAAATATATACAATAGAAAGAATAATAGTAAATGAATTATATCAGCCAGGATATGTACCCCTCCCCCCCATTTTATCCCTGGTATGCAATGGTAACCTCAAGCCGGACAGGACCAGGAGGCAAATTGCCGCCAATGCCACCAATGTAGCGGTTGAAGGCCCCATAGGCATTATCGATTTTTCCATCAGCCGTGATGGTCGAGCAAACACCACCAACCTGGCACATCTTCATGCCCTGCACTTCCATTTTAGCCATCTGTGCCTGGATGGCAGAGACATCAAAGCCCGACCAGCGCTTATTGGGCTCGCTGCCAAAGTCGAATTCGCCCCAGGTGCACGCGTACGAGCCCCATTTGTCCTTGGGCAGGTCTTTGCCGTGATACGCGCCGAAGCCACCCTGCGTGTTCTCGTCGAAGGCGACGTACTTGGTCTCACCTGGGTTGAGGATGAAGGTGAGGGCGGAGTGGCCGAAGTGTCCGGTAAATTTGCCGTCTGGGCCGACTCTGTTCCAGAAAACTACGGTCCATGGCTCGCGGTTCTGGCCCTTGATTTGGGCGACATATTGGTATTTTGGTGCGTCGCTTTCGGAGACTTCGATAATGTTGCTGCCCCAGGGTTTTCCGACATTACCTTGGTAAGTGTCGATGCTGCCCTTGCCGATGGTAGCGCGGGCACCGAAGCCGGCAGTGGTGAAGTCTTTGGATAGTATGGAGGTCCAGTCGATGCGCTTGGAGATGTGGTTGTGGTGCTGATTGTACCCGTAGGGTTGGCCCAGGCCGAGGAGAGCAAGGGCTACGATAAGAGCGATGGTGGTTTTGAGTTGCATGTTTGCGAACGAGGGCTGAATAAGGTGATAGTATGAACGCCGGTGTCACAAAAAGATGAGTAACTTTTTAGTAGCGTCCAATAACCCGAAATGAAAAAATAAGGAACGTGTGGTTTGCTTTAACTGAAAGATGGAATGGCTGGAAAGAATATGAGGAAGAAGCGCCATGTAGATGGGTGGGTAAGTAACGTTCCTTATATAGCCAAATAATGATACTGGGTGCAAGCGCCTACCCATGGCCCTACTACTGCAAAATGGCTGCCCGCCTCGGAGTATCAACGAGACACGGGAGACTCCGCTATGTGGGAAGCGCTCAAAAACTTAGCAATCATAACGGGGAGATGATAAAGTACCTTGGACCAGTCCAACTCTCAATTCTCGCCGCAGGTGGGGTGTGGTGAAAACATCCGTGAAGCTGGAACCTTGATATTCGTCTCTCGTTCCAGGGTTCAGGAACAGGAGTACTATTGGTGGGGACAGTCGGTACCTGACGCGGCCAGTGGCTGCAGCCGCGGTTCAATAATGCGTATAAAAACGGCCATTATCCTTCAGAAACGTGGCAAGCAAAGTTATTTGCGATTTTGCAAGGCGGCCCTTCATAGATGTCTAGTTGGCTAGAACATCTCACTTGGGCTAGTGGAGACATTGCTAACTGTTTGAGAGTAAAAGAACCACCAATGAGGCCCAAGATTGGTTCAACCTCTCTTGCACGATATGGTCCTTGGTCTTCATAGAGGGTAGAGTTCTTTGGCGCCGTCGAAACTGCTCAAAAAGAGCAGAACTACCCCTCTCATTCTGCGTAAAACGCTATATTCCCAGATTCAGCCGGTGTGGACGAACCCAGAAATCCCAAGTGAACAAAGGAGCAGGCGAATGAAAGAAGAGATTCCCCTTTAGGGTACCGGTTTGATCCGGGAATGTTGAAAGACTCGCCGCGTGGGAGACATCACGGATTTGTTGAAACCTTCAAACAAACTATGGGGGGTGGAAGCGTATGGGTCAGGGACAAGGCCCGATCCATGGCTCGAGTGGACGTGGCGAAGGGGCACTGGAAGTTTCAGGGGCCCCGGCGCCCTGCATTATTATTGGCCCACAGCGGGGGTTGCCGAACAAAATAGCCGCCTACCTAGACTATTGATTGCAAAAGCCAAGGCAAGGTTGTTCATTTATTCAGTAATAAAAGGATGAAGACGACGACGAGGGCGACGATGAAGAAGACGAAGAAGACGAAGAAGACGAAGACGACGAAGACGAAGCATTTCGTCCTCGTGGTGCAGTACATTTAACCTTGGAAGCGTCCAATTAACTCAACACAGTTAGGGTTAGGGCTTAGGGCTAGCTTACATAAGCTTAAGTTCCCCGCTGATTTCTTGACTTCTTCGACTTCTTTATCTCCCAACATTTATATAGAGTACCCGGTAGCCATATAACAGATGGTACGGTAGTAGACCTGGATCAGGGACCAGATATAGGCCCATGTTGCTGACAGCTGGACAATTAGACAGAAATCCCACGCGCAGGTCCACCCACGCTACACACCCTTCCTAAGATAAGTTAGATTGACTTCCGCTATCTATGAGGAGCGCGGCTTAGGAACAGAAAGCCTGGGAGACGGGTTCAGGCATCAAGGTGGTTATGAATGCTTTGACATTTAACGGGCCTTACGTCACTGTGCCTTTTTACTGCCAGGGACTTCATGGTTCTCCAGGTATGTTCCGTCCGACCCGTACCATGGCTCAAGATTTGCTGAAGCGCATGCGGGCGACTTGGGGAATTCTAGCGGGCAACGGTTCAACAGTCAAGTTGATATTGATTGATCCACGAAACGTGAACTATTCCTGATTTCGTGCCGACTATTTAAACATGCGCTTTTTACCCCATTTCTTGCCTGCTTTCTCTCTCTACGCTCTAGCATACTTTGATAGGTCCCGAGTTATACCACTCCAGTGACGCAAGCTGTGCTGACATATTCGCAGCAAAAGACGTTAACAGAAAGTTTGACTCTTCGGCTTCGGTATACTTGGGGCTCCATTTGTCGGTTTCCTCTTTCTAGAAACGTTACACAGTTAACAGCGAACTTTCCAGTCTTTCACTGGCCGCGCATCCTCGATTATGTGCTGTTTGGCCACGCTCCTACATCCGAGACTCTTGGCTAACCATTTAATACGCGTCCTGAAGAGGAGCAAGGGCAAGTTACATGGGTAGATGGAGATTCCAGGTGTCGGAGGAAAGGGACGTGAGCATAACAGAATGCTTGCGTATCATAAACCTGCGCTACGAAGCTGCACTGCCAGATCTGGATGGATATGTCCTAAATATTTTGTGATCCTTAGGGTTAGCGGCTGTGTCGTATTGATGTAGAATAAAATACTGTCAAATCGACGGGGCCGGAGAGTCTGAAGTGGACCTGGATGGGATGGTGGGAGCACAGTTAGATTTGAGAAGGCCCAGGAATGGAGGAAGGTTGAGCTGCCCTGGCAGGATATGATCCCGCCAAATACCGTCCTCACCATGCTACTTCAAGTAGTTTTGCTTCCTTGGAAGTCTGGCAAATGCAACACTAGTCATGGTGGCTACTCAAGCAGAGAAACCGATATAAGTCAACGTAACTACATACCTGTCTGGCCTGGTTCCCTGACACGCTTATTCGTAAGAGACAAAAAACAAAGGATGTGATATAAATACAGACAGAAATCCATTTACGTAGAGATACAATATATACCGTCTGAGTCTTCATGCAGCTCACACGCGTCATAATCTTCAAGTCAGTCGTCAAGAAGGGTGGTATAGAGGCAAAAAATGTTTCTTATGGCCGCCAATTCAGTGCGAAGATCCGATCGTAAATTTACTCGCCAATGGAAAAAAAATGGCGGTGGAAAAAGGGTTTTAAAAAAAATCCAAGAAATCCATTAAAACCTCCTCGTCTTCTCCCCCCTCCAAAACCCCATAAGCTCGCCCGTATCTCCCATCCATTCCCTCACACCATCCACCAACGCCTTGGCCATGCCCTTATTCTTCAGCTTCCCATCCCGGTCCGCCAGCGATGACGCCGCGGTGGCCCCCGTCGCATACTCCGAACCCATGCTCGGTAACACATTCTCGCCCGCGCTTAGGCTCACAAACAGCGCAAAGGGTACCAGCCACACGCATAGCCCAAAATACGACGCCACCTCCGTAAACGACGGCAGATTCGTAATCGAGTCGTAGTAATATGGCTGTCCGGCATTTCTGTTAGCATCTTTTGACCAGGGCATTGATATGGGCGACTGGGTCAATATTGGGTCTGAGAAGTGGCGGAACCAGAGCCAGTGGTTGAGGCCGACAAGGAGACAGGAGGTGATGAAGATGGGGTCTGTGAGCTTGACGATGGGGAAGCGGCGGAGATTGGCGGCGTAAATGAGATGGGAGATTATGCTGAGGGCACAGAGGGTGAAGGGGAGCTGGTCTATTAGGCAAAGGAGGACGTGTAGGGCTATTATGAAATATATCAGGCGTGATAGGAGGCGGCTGGCGAGTACAGTGTGTTCTTCGACGAGCTCGGAGAGGTAGTAGAGGCCGGAGGCTAGAGGGGCTTTGTTAGCATACACTATCACTTGTTTAATATTGAGGGTTTATTTACCTATGGCGAGGGTGAGGAATGAGAATCCCACGATTAAACCCAGGTATCCGACCAAGGGCAGAATCCACATGGCTGCGGCGGGAGAATAAGTTGGCGGCTGGAGGTTGTATTTCTGTATAGAGAGGTAAATATTTATATGAAGGATGATTCTGACTGCGCGCGGAATACAGATATATTCGAATAAAGTGTCATTCCGCTGTTTGTGTTGGAATTCAAGCTGTTCTAGAATAAATGTTAAATATAGACGGATGATGATGGTGATGATGTTTGTCCCAAAGAGGAAAAAAGCAACCTCCAAATTTCTTCATTCTCCCACACAATATTTTCTACGCTTTTTCAACCCCACAAACAACTCATGCTAACGCTCTGGACACCTCAGTCACCGCAGATATAAGAGAAGGATAACTGCGTATTACTACGAAGAAGTGGAAAAGAGAAGAAAATAACAAGAACATCCTCTTGTTCGTCTGAATATCCCAAAAATACGCCGAGTCCGTGAAATTTCTATTCAAAATGTCTCGCCCCGAAGATACTCTGTATGTCTACAAGACCAGATAACTGAATAACTAAATCACATATTATTATAACAACTGTATTTACTTACCTCCCACCGCTAACATTTACCCAAAAAAAAACAGCCCCCCCGATCTCTTCTACAATGACTCCGAAGCCCGCAAATACACTACTTCCTCCCGAATCCGCAACATTCAATCGGACATGACCTACCGCGCCCTCGAACTCCTCGACCTCAAATCCCCCTCTTTCATCCTCGACATTGGCTGCGGCTCCGGCTTGTCAGGCGAACTCCTCTCCGCCGTCCCGCCGTCCGAAGGCGGCCCCCACACCTGGGTTGGCATGGATATCTCCCCCTCTATGCTGGACATTGCCCTGCAGAGAGACGTCGAAGGCGACCTATTTCTAGCAGATATCGGCCAGGGTATCCCATTCCGTGCGGGAACCTTTGACGCAGCCATTAGCATCAGCGCCATTCAGTGGCTGTGTAATGCTGAGTCCAGTGATGTTAGTCCGGAGGGACGATTACGCAGATTCTTCGACGGGTTATATGCTAGTTTGCGTCGGGGTGCACGTGCTGTGTGCCAGTTCTATCCCAAAAACGATGCGCAGAGGAGCATGATTAGCGGCGCGGCTATGAAGGCTGGATTTGGTGCTGGTATTCTTGAAGACGACCCTGGGACGAAAAATAGCAAGCTCTACCTTGTGCTGACCGTTGGTGGAGGTGGTCTACAAGGCGATATCACTGGTGTTGTGGATGGGATGGATGATGTTGATGTTCTGGATGCGAGGAAAAAGGCCATGTTTGCTCAGTCTCAGGGGAGGAGAGGTGTTAACCTCGCTAATGTCAAGGGGAGCAAGGCTTGGATCACGAGGAAGAAGGAGCAGATGGAGCGGAAGGGCAAAATCGTCAAGCCGAGCTCGAAGTATACTGGCCGGAAGAGACGTATTGCTTTTTGATCTCTTTGCTCTTGAATTTTTCACGCCTTCTCAGGTCACCTCCCCTGCATACTGCTACTTACGGCCACGTGCACGTATGTGGTGAATCGAGGGGTATGGAGGTCATCTACTTGCGTGGCCCTGAATATATTCCCTCCTGATCACCGTACTCCAGCCGGTCACCCCAGAAACCGACGACACCATTTGGAAAAATGCCTCACACATACCCCCAACAAATCTTATCCCCCGCAAGTGTAGATGAACACGTCCTCGTTTGCCGCAAAGTGGATCGGAACCTTATCGATCTCAGCATGACCAAAAGCTCTATCAAGCCATCATCATCGTTACCATGACTATCGGCCCAATACGATTTTCTATCACTAGCCAATCTGAGGTGTCTCTCTATCTCATTCCCTTCCCAACCCTCACCGAAATATCGATGCACCACTCCATGGCCCCAAGGAAACAAAGAACTCATCAAAGGATATAAATTTTGGGACAATTTGAGCTCCTAAAACACATGATACACTTCCAACCCAATCACCGCCATAGATCGAGAGAGATCCGACGCCCGGGGCGCTGAGTTCTTTCAGAGATCAGACCAGAACCAAACCGAAATGGATGAAGCGAAGCATGAAATAAGAAATAATTGGGGGGATGCCCAACAAAAAATTTTAAGGCGACCAAATAACGAACCAAAAGAAATTCCCGACACCTTGGAGAATAACGAAAGGCAAATAAATAGGGAAAGAAAACTGAAATTAAACCTATAACTATATGTCATATTCCCTAATTCTATATACCATGCGACCAACCAATGAATCAAATAATGGGATGGGATGGGATGGTAAACCCCTCCCGCATCGTTTCCTCGTTTTGTTGCCCGTATGACTACGTCCATGCCTTATGTTTACCCTCGAGGTTAAATGCGCTCTACGAAATGTTAATTTTTCGTCAGACCATCCCCATAGCCACCCCTCCACGCTAACGGATCCCAAGGCTTTGGATATTAAAGACCGATATGCTTTTAAACTTCGAGCTTTTCCTGTCCGGAATGGGGTCTGAATAAAAAAAAGAGCTAACGGTTGGATGGATAGAACTGTGGGGGTGGTGATGATGGGGATATGCACGATGTTTTAATGTACGAGGGCTGGCTAGCCGCCTCGTGCCGAGCTGAGAGAAAACGTGGCAAATTTCTTTTCATTTCAATCATTGTTTTAAGTTTCGTATTTTAGGAGAGGATGTTTTATGTGTTTAACAAAGGACACACGTACATACAGCAGCGCATGGCAAAGAAAAACAAAGAATGACCATAAAAATAGAATATAATCATATAAACAAGAAACACACTCTGCCAAAATGAAACAAAACTGTTCCCTCAGAAACTCCTGGCACCGTTCTCAACAATTTGCCCCCCCTGTACATACATGAATAGGTTTAAATACATTTATAGATTTTTAAAGATGAAAGAGAAATTTGAAGAGATATGTGTATGAGAATGAAACATCATAGGAATGATTTTGAATGATTGATTTACGACAGTACTTATAGCGACAAAAAATAATGATGTAAAACATAATGAAGAATGAACAATGCTTTAATTCTATTTCTTGTACAGTAAGTACATTTTATTTTTGTCAACAGGTTTTGCGGCTCTTTGCTGTAATTACAGATTTCATCTGAGAATAAAGAAATAACCAAGAATGTTGAGATTGAGACAGGGAGAAAAGGAGAAAAATGTAAGAAAAAATATGCTTATCATATACAGTTAACAGTTAATATAGATAAATTTCTATACAAAAAGAAGCACAGAGAATGAACAAAATGAAAACAAATAGAACTAGTCCAAGCAAAAAAAAAAAAAAAAAGAAAACATATAAGAGTGTTAGTGTCGTTCTGATGTACATGTACAGTTTATACGTTGCGTTGCGTTTTGCGGGGAGGCTAAAAGGGGGCAAAAAGGATAACAAGGGAATGGAATCCGGAGAAAGGATCTATCTAGTGTCTTTTTGATTTTGGTTTTTAGCCCCCTATTCCCTAGTCCCACCCCCATTGTTCTCATGATTGATGAGATTAGGTGCGGAGATTAGGGCAGGGCGGGGGAGGTGGGTTCTGGGGAAGGGAGATAGGTCGTGCGATGAGGGGGGGGGGTAGGTAGGGAAGGAAGTAGAGGAAGAAAAATGTCTAATCGCTAATGCAAGAGAAGGCAGGACAAAACAAAAAAAGTAGCCCAGGTGTTTTTCGCTTACAAGATTTTGCAATAGACACAAAATAAAGGGCGAGAGAAAATGATTCCCAGTTTCCAACCTTTTGGGTATTATTGGGCGAGCGGAAGCAAGGGGGCTTGAAGAGGTGGTGTTTTTACGCCGTCTCAGCGTTCTTATTATTAGCTTTTTGCGTCGAAAGGAATGCCGAGTCTTGTTTCTATTTCTTCTGGGGAGCTTGTTGGTGGAAGTACGGAGAAGAATAGATGCATCGGTTTTAGCAAGGGGTACTTTTTTGTTGAGTTACGCTTTTACAGGGCTGCTTCCATCTTATCGAGGACGGCACGGGTGAATTCATGGGTGGAGGCTTGGCCGCCCATATCGCGTGTGCGGGTGACACTAGTTATTTCAGAGGGTGGTTAATAGGAAGTGCAGACAAAGGATGATAATGTTCCCCCACGGGGAACTCCTGTGGTCTTGCAGGAAGTATAAAAATAGAGTTTTCTTTCTTTTCTTGACTTACCCTTCTCCGATCACGTCATAAACTGCCTTGGAAATTCTGTTGGCGTGCTCATCGAGACCCAGGTGGCGCAGGAGCATGGATCCAGAAAGGATCAGGGCTGTGGGGTTAGCTTGGTCCTTGCCCTTAATATCGAGTCCAACGTGTCGACATCCCGGTTCAAAGACAGCCACTTCACGACCCATATTGCAGCCAGGTACGATACCGGGGCCACCGACGAGAGCGGCTCCGACGTTGGACAGGATGCCTCCGTACAGGTTAGGCATAACCATGACGTCAAACTGTTGAGGACGGGCAACTGCTTGCATAGATGCGTTATCCACAATCATATCATCCGTTTCCAGGGTTGGGTAGCTCTCCGCAACTCTGTGGAAAGTGGAGCGGAAAAGACCGTCGGCCAATTTCATGATGTTGGCTTTGTGGATACAAGTGACCTTCTTACGGTTGTTGGCGAGAGCAAAGCTGAAGGCAAACTTGGCAATTCGCTCTGACTTGGCACGGGTAATGATCTTGAGGGATTCGACGACGCCGCTGACTGACTGGTGTTCTAGGCCTGAGTATTCACCCTCCGTGTTCTCACGGATAATGCACAGGTCGACATTGTCATGTCTGGTCTTGTAGCCGGGAATGTTCTTAATCAAAACGATAGACGCATAGATATCTAGTTCCTGGCGCAGGGCAACGTTGAACGATTGATGGCCGGATCGCTCAACTGGGGTGTGGAGGATACCCTTGAGACCGAGTTTGTTGCGCCTCAGTGAGGCAATGGATTCCTTGAACAGATCCTCCGAATGTTTATTTCCAGCGTCTACACCACTAACGTCGACTTGCTCCCACTCAATTGGTACGTTGTCAGCCTTGAAAATTGTTTTCACTGATTCCGCTACTTCCGCTCCAATTCCGTCGCCTAGAGTTCACAAGCAATGAGAGTTAGCAGGTAAGCCCCGTCCCGTCAAGCTTCGGCAATTTCTTTCTGATAAAATAAGATCGTTAAGTTTCCGCAATGGGCAAGGAAGTTATGATTAAATACCTGGAATCAGCGTGACTGTGTATTTGCCGCCATACTTGGTAGGCTTGAAGATGTTCGATTGCGCGGTAGCGAATGCTATGGGCAAGCGTTAGCGTTTCTTGCAAAAAGTAGGCTTTTCAGGTCAGAATTGTACATACATCTAGCAGTAATTGCAGAACAAGGGAGAGATGTAGAGGAAGTCTTTGTGACAGTGCGGAAAAGAGACTTTGGACGGTAAGGAAAAGTTAGTATGGCAGCTGAGTGGGGGGTTGGTTATCAGGATAAGAGGTGAATTGAATTGTAGTGAATTGAATTGGGGGAGGGGGGAAATTACACACCTGCGCTGGCTGCGCAGTTCTCAGGGAGAACATGTTGAATTCAATTAATGGAACTGGCTGGAGTTAGAGGTAATTGAAGGGAGAATAGGTCAAGACGATTGCATGAAGTCGTTGAAGATTGAGGTTTCGTTGTTCGTGGTTGGATATTTTGGAGAGTTTTTTCTTTTCTTTTTTCAGGGTTGCGGCTCAACACGGGCTTAGTCAGGGATTAGATAAGAAGTCACGTAACCTCCCGAGGTTCTTCTTTGTTCTCGTTATACTTCTTCCATCATCATCATCAACTATCACGATCAAGTCAAACATCGACTACCTACTAATAATATGTATCGACTAGTTCAGTCCTACACTATATGTGGGTAGTATGGGCTTCTTCGTTTTTACATATGCCTTAGCAAACACGGGCACTTGAAGTTAAAATATCAAACACTGCATGGTGTGGTTCCAGCACCTTGCGGGGTGCCGTCCAACGCATGAATAACTCAACGGGTTGTTACGCGATATATCATATCAGGCGGCCATTATGGTCCTGATAGCTTTTTTCTTTTTCTGCCACTCTTGATTTTTGCTTAGCCTCTATGGTTTGCCTGGATATCTTAGCGCGCTCCATGTAACGGGCGTCATGTTGGAGACAAGAACCGCTACTATCTGCTATGGTCACCCCCATACGGCTGCCATGATACGCTGATACCATTGCCCCATATCCACTTCATCATTGTAAACTATATGTTTCTTGCGCCATCTCAACGTGAGCAAAGAAATCACAAATTTGCTTATCTCCTAATTTAGTTTGGTGTTAGGGTTGAAACTCTACCCATTGAACCCCTAATCCGGAAATATCTCAATAACACCTTCGGTTATTTCCCACACTATGATTATTGAAACACAAGAACGTATTTCTACAGCCCTTGCATGGCTGGGGGTTGGCCCCTGCATCTTCTACCGCCGCTGCATGGCTTGTGGTCCGTGTTGCCATGCTGAACGCGGAGGAAAACGCATGGTCGCCGTTCTCAGAACCTTGGGAAGAACATCCTCAATCTGGGAAATCTGGACATTATCCTTCGCCCCATCCCTTTACTACTCTAGAGACTAGAGAACCTCTCTAAACTTTCTTCTCAAGTATCATTTCATCTTGAGTTTTACCCCAGGGGTTTACCCCAGGCACAAAGTCAAAGTGAATCTGTCTTTCTCTCAATAAACTATTGGAGGTTGAATCACAATTCCACCTCCTTTCTCTTGTGTTCATCTGTTCTTTCTCTTCCTATTTACTTTCTTTATTTCAACGTACTACTAAACACACGCGTCCTTCAAAATAGACCTCCATTGTGGGTCCGAAGCTGCTTTCTCTCTCGACGGCCTTTTTTCTATAAAGCACCCCGTCCTGCATCTTATCATTTCGTTTCTTTCTCCTCTCATGCACGAAAACCGATTCGATCAACTTGAGCAACATTAACAATATTACAATACTCTACAGATCCTTCTTGAAATAACTTCTTTCCACCTCACAGCCCATCCATTCTTTTACCCAAACCACCAAGTAAACATGAAGTTCCTCGTTGTTTTCCTCACCTTGATGACCGCCTCCGTGTGGGCAGCTGCCATTCCAGCACCCGAGGCAGAGCCTGCTGTTGAGAACCCCAACAAGGCTGAATGTATGTCTACTCTCCCCTAAGCCGTAACATCTCGTTGATCTGCAGAACATATGGTAGCCCCTTTACTAACAGTCTAAATAGTCGTCGGGAAACGGTGGTGTACTCGCCCCGGTCAAGGTTGTTAGTGGTCTTCAACCCACAGCAACTATGGACTGCGCGGCAGTCTACCTGGAGCTCCAGGTCTCGGGCTCCTGCACATTCTTCGCCTTGTACCTGGTGATACAAGCGTAGGATGTCCCGATTTACATTTACGCCACTCTTTTCACGATGTCAATATTCCTACGGCCCGTCAATCCTTTTTTAAATACCGACTTGGTACGGAGAGTACAAATCTAAGATGTCAAATGGGGATTGGCTATTACATGTTTGGTTATTTGGTTTACTGTTTTCCGCGATTCGTCTTATCAATTCGCCGTTGATTCCTTGTATGGGAGGGTACGCGCTTCAAGACACTCTGCTATCTTCAGCTGCTGCAAGGGGGGGAGAATGCCCAGCAGGGGTACCGACATCAATAAAATCCGGTGTCCCCTTCGATATTTTTTTTTTTTTTTTTGCGGGATAAACATCAACAAAGGATCGTCCAAAGAAGAAATTAGAAAAAGGAAAATAACAAAAAATGGTACCAATACGGATCCGTCTAAACCGCAAAAATACCTACATTCCAACGTCTGAACGCTTTTTTCAACATCGGGAACCGAACAAAGCAAAACAGGCCAGACCTTGCTTGTCCATTCTTCATTTACCATTTCCTTCCCGTTAACAGCACCCTCTCCACTTAAAATCGACTCCCGAACTTGATCGCGGCACCTTTCACGACCGCCTTGCTATGCTTTATGTTTTATGCTTGAACGCCCTTCCCCCATGTCTACGTATTGATTCACGCGGCCGGCTTTTGTCTATTCTGTGTCCTTTTGTTTGCTGTTAGCTCACTTTTTCTTTTGCATTTTTTCTCCCCCTCTAGCTCGAATGATCCATGCCCAGGTTGTCTTGTTTCACGAGTCCCCCACCCCTCATCCCCCACCCCCAAAAGGCCATAACACGCGTTTTTTTTTGTGCTCGCACATTGGAAATCTGACCATCATACGTTCATTAGTCACATATACATTATATTATTAGGGCCATGTACATATATCCATCCCTTTGGAGATACCTTTCCCTTTTGGTTTTTGTTAGTATTTGTCCCGCGTGTATCAGGGGTTTTATTTTTTTGGGGTATGAATATGTACATGTACATGTACATGATTGTAATAATGTGCTGTTACATGGTCACTTTTTTACCTACCTTAGGTAACAGGAATGTGTGTGTCTTGCTTGTCAATAAATTAGTTTAGCTAAATTGTTAAAGGAGTATATTGTTGTTTTCTGTTTGTCTTGAATGGTAGTTTTGCATTATCATCCCACTGAGAGATGTAGAGGGAGATGTTCAATTCAGTCAAGCCAATCTACTGCATCATGAGCGAAGAAGGTACCTAATTAACATCATCCACATCCAACCCATTTCCTCATGTCCGATGGGGAGACAATATAATATATGCCTAAGTACGCATATTGTTTTTTAACCTTTTTCCGAACCCCCCTCCATCACCCCTGCTCAAACCCATCCCCACTCGTCAGGTGCTTGCAGATCACTGACTTGAACATGATCTCATTCTGCTTTGATATTATTTATTGCTTGCATTAACCATCTACCATGATCTACAATAGCCGAGGAGAAACAGACCTCTCGACTGCTCAGCTGCTGAAGAAGATATCTAATTACAGCATAAATATGAGACCCGACCAAGGAATTCTAAGACACACCTCCCGGCGCAATTTTGATCTACCAACAACAGGGTTCAGATGCAACTACCTCAGACAATTAGCAATGGACGCTCCTTGAGACGGCCACCACACAAATGCTTATTCAAGTTGAGAATGCAATTTTCTCAATTAGACTGCACCTGGCAGCGAAGATCCGTTCAGCTGCCGCCACTTTCTTGCTGAATTTTTATGGGCCCCGCAGCTGGGAACTCAAACCTGGCTACGGAGTATTTAGAAGAACCTTGAAATACGCGTACGGAGCACTCCGGTATGTTCTAGGGATAACTGGCAGATACATCGCCATGCAATCTTTAGTTCTTCTCTACGGAGTAAGACTTTTAGTCATTCTGCTTCAACACAGCCGACAAGTTGCTTCTAGCCTTCATTTTCGAGCACGGCTTGTGAGTTATGTGAGGAATTTCAGCTCAATCATGCCAGATTCTTTCGGCTTTCAAAGTAAAAGAAGAATGCAAGCACCAGAGAAAAATCTATATAAATATGAAGACAATTTCCAGGCAATTCAATCTCACTATTTACAATAGCAATTCCTGAACAAGCAATACAATCTATAACTATCATCATCACTAGTCATTTACAATTCCCCAATTCTCCGATTCCACAATGAAAGTTTCCGTCTACACTCTCCTCCTGGCCGCTACCTCAACCATCGCTGTCCCCGCTACCGTTAAACGCGAAGGCCAGTTCTCAATCAGTGGCCTCAGGGCCCGCAAAGCCTTGGACCACACCATGAGCTTTATCCTCCTCGACACCACAACCCCTGCCGCAGATATCCCAATTGAATGCAACATGATCTGGTGAGCTTAGGTTTCAGCGCGTACGCTAACTGGGGGGGGGGGTACTTTGAATACTGACCATTTCATACAGGCCTTCTAACTCTGCGCCAGATCAGAATGCCGCCTGTGGATCCGACAGCGAATATCTACTCAAGTTTCCCGATGGCTTCCCTGGAATCGGCCATTTCACACTCGCCATTGAGCGTGTCACTGCCGAGCCGATTGGTGGTCGTGCTTATTTAGATGAGAATGATGGGAAGTGGAATTGCGTGGATAACCCGGAGCCCCACGTTGCTAAGGATTGCCATTATGATGGTGTCTATACCATTCCACTTTGATTGTTTCTTTTTCGAAAGAACCTTGAAGATTATATATGAGCGAGCATGCGGGGTTTGAATTATGTATGAGATACATAGATTGACGGTAACGGTGCTGCTATTGCTATTTGGCGATTTGATTTTATCCTCCTTTTTTAGACAAAAAAACGAAAAAAGTGGGTGAAGGGGGAGGTTCATTTTTTTACATTCCTTTCATGCTGAATCTTTTTACGCTCCTTAAACCTTGACTGAATATCAGAGAATTGATAGAGAATTATTTATCATTATTATTATTATCGTCACCATTAGGTTTATAATACCATGTCATATATTTCCCGGAGTGAGCTTTACTTCTCTGAAATAGCTTCAAGACGTCATCCAGGAAGAAAAATGGCGCCAAGGCGTGGCTTGCTGCCCCTGACATATTTAGTTTAGCCGCGCGGGTAGGTGAATGAATAAGACTGAATGGGCGGGTGGTTGAATGAATGAGATGAGATGAGATTTTCTAGAACGCTCTCTTTTATTTTCGTATTTTTACCGATAACCGAACGGGTTTTCTTTTATTTTTTTAATTTTTTTTTGAATCGATTACAGGAGAAGGGCGGGAAGGTTGAGGAAGGGTATGAAGGAAAGTTAGCTTGGTATCTATATTTCTACGCTGGCTTTTTTATTACTGAACATAAATTAATCCTATCAACTCCTCTTCTCTTGACCCAAGGTACACAGAGACTTTGATAGAACCAAGCTCAAAGAATCAAGTTGCGAAACCCTGGCAGACAATATGAACTTTCATTATTATCATGCATTGCTGCCGCTAGCCTTTGCTTGGGCCTGTTGAATGAAATGAACTGAGTACAAAGAAAGCAGGCGTGTGTGTGTGCCTATCCTGATAAAAAGAGATTCACATTAACAGGAAATAGAAAATATTGTCAAGGGCAATGAAGTATTTCTTTCTTCTTTGAACTGAAGAGTTGTTATCTACTCTCTATAGTTTAACTATATTGAGCTATCTATCAATCTTGCGTTGCTTGATGTGTCATTCTTTCATAACCAGAACAGGATGAGAAATTAAGCACAATTGTGAAGAAAGAGTAATATTCATTTTTATTCTTGCCTATTGAGTTTCACATTGGAATGATGGCATTCTTCTTGGAAATTTGACAGAAGAGAGAAAGAGAGGAAATGAAAGGTTCTTCTTATCTATATATGTTGAAGTAGCTCTGGTTTCTGGTGTGAGGCAGAGATTGGAGAAAAGTAGAAATAAGAAAAAAGAAGAAGATAAAATAAAATAAAATAAATGAGCAGAGTAAGGTTAGATGGCGCAATGTATAAAAGAGAGTGAATCGAAGTTCAGCATTAACAGACAATGAAATAACAGAGCGGTTTAATGAGTAGAGAGTATTGGGATATGCTGGGAGGAAAGGAAAGAAAGCAATAAGAAAGTAGAGTGAGTTTGCTGCGCGTATCATCGCGATCACCTCAAGTTGAAGTTGAGTTAAACCTAAGCTTGGAATCAAACTTTCAAAATTGCCCCTAAGTCGCTTGGGGGGATTAGGCTGAAAAGGGGTTCGGCGGTGATATCCAAAAATAGCAAAAGCCCTAACTAATTTATATCAAACCCAAATTCATTTCCATCGGCAAGACAAACCAAACACACACATAAATAATAAAAAACACTATCTAACTAACTAACTAATAACTACCTAGGTAACTACAGCATCTCCTGATCATCCAGCCAATGCGCGCGCCTAATCCCACAACCCATATACATAGTATTACTCCGCTGCTCGAACGCGCCATACTGATTCTCCATCGGCTGCAGTAGCAGCTCTGCCTCTGACGGACCTTGGTCATGTCCCTGCTGTTGGTCCTGCTGGCCCCACCAATCATGCCCTTTGTACACGGGGTCAACGGCGGGCTTGTACGACGAGGGTGTCGGCGTCGCAGCAGCAGCAGCTACAGAACTCTGTGACTCCTCCGCGAACGCATGTTCGCACACATCCCTGGTCACTGATGCGTTATATTCGCGCTGTGCGAGCGCCTCGTAGCCGGACATGACGTATGGTTCTGCATGCTGGGTATTATTATCGACTCCACCTCCGACTCCGCTTGTTCTAGTAGCATCTTGATCCATACTGTCCACGTCGGCCATGGCGTCCCTTGCAGCTTGCATATAACTCGGCAGAGAAGAAGATGAAGTGGGAATGACGCCGCCGTTGTCAAAGGCCTGCAGAGACCTCGGATTCCCAACACTCGGTCGTGAAATCTGCCATAGTTCAATTAGGCGCGTCTTCTGCTCCAGGTCCGCCTGCGCGAAGAGGGTCAGCTGTGACGGGAAGAGGGCGGCCGGGTCCACGTTGTGTCGTAGTAGCATTTCGTCTGCTGAGATGCCGGCTTGCTGCATGTCGTGAAGGGTTGCGGAGAGCGTTGACCAGGTTCCCGAGCCGGGGAGCTGGTGGGCGGAGTGGTGGTAGTGCTGAGATATGCTATAGACTATTGGGCGGAAGATGGAGGTGGAGGGGGTGGAAGGGGACGAGGGGGACATGTCAGGGGTCGAGGATGTAACTGCAGGTCCTGTTGATTGCGGAGGGCTTGCGAGTTCTTGATTTGGATTGGGGATCCCCGCGACGCTCATCTGGCGAGCGAAAAGGATGGCTAGGTCGTCTTGCATTTTGGAATCACCCTCCGCAGCGGATAGGCCACACTGCGGGGAAATAGTTAGTGGGGAAAAGGGGGGGAGGGAAGAGGGGAATAGGGGAACATCTGATTCTCGAGTTACGAAAGAGAAAAGAATGAAAAATTGAAAAAGACATTGGAAAAGATTACCTGACGGCAGTAGGGGTTTTCAGCGAAGGCAGCCAGTGAGTTTGAGATCTCGGAATCGTGGCCGCAATAAGTACAATGATGCAGCACTGAAGAAGACATAGTTTCTATTCTGTCTGAAGCTCCTCTTTTTTGCTTTTTTGCTCTTCCAGAGTAAAAGAGGGGGGGGGTATCTAAAAGATGAAGGAACCTTGTTTTCCCTTCTTTTTTCAAAGGGGGGAGGGATGGAGGGATGGATGGAGATAGAGAAGATAGCTGGCAGCAAAGAATTTGTATCTTGTATCTTGTATCTTGTATCTTGTATCTTGTTTCTTTTTGAGGCTATGATAACAACTAAGCTAGCTAATTATCGTAGGTATATCTAAATTGGCGGGAGTCCACAGAGTCCTTGAGGTCCAGAGGGGGAGAGAGAGAGGGCAGAGCCCAAGGCCAAAGTCTAGTAGGGCGTCAGGCGACAATCCAGGAAGTCCAGTCCAAAAGATCCCGATGGCCTAAACAGATAGAAGATCAAAGAGAAAAATAGAAGATGGAAAATGGAAAATGAGAGGTTATTTGGGATAATTTTTGGGTTATTTGAAGAATTTGCTGTGTGTATCCGACGAGATGTTAAGTGGTTGAAAGAAGTCAAAGTGAGGGGCGGAGGAAAATCGAGGAAAATCGAGGAAAATTGAGGAGCAAATTGCAACCTGGAATAAAACGGCGAGGCTAAGTTACGTGGCTGGGCAGATACTATCGAAACTTGTAGAAGTTCGGGATTTAATTAATATTCGAATAAGCAAGAGAACAGTTACTACTAACGCTGATCATCCATTGTAGGGACTAACTTATAACTCCATCTCTGTCTATTCCTATGTATCTCAATTTCTTTGATGTTAATTCTCAATTTGCCTCCGGCAATACCCATTGCAAACCGGTCATTAAATATAGATCTAGATAACGCCTAGGAGAACGACTAGAAGCCCACCCCTTGAGCATTTTTTTGGATTAGCGTGCCGACAGTGCAGCTGATGGATTTAATAATACCTAGGTAATCTTTCCAGGGCGTCCCTTCGCCTGATTCGAATCGGGTCTTGGAGGGGCTCCTAGCTGAATCTAAGAAGTATGTGATGTTTTGCTCAGCAGATGGACAACGTTGGCGAGAGAAAGTCGCAATGATAAACCATAAACACAAACAAAAGCACTTCCCGCTTCCTTTTCTGTTTTTTCTTTCCTTTTTTCCCTTTTCTTTCCCCTTAACTGTAAGCTCTTGTTCGCCTGCACGTCATCGACGCACAATATCAGTAAAGCTGCCAGTTTTCGTACCACCCAGTCGCTGTCTAAGACCACGACTCTGCATGTGCATTTGGAACCATGCAAGTAAACTCTGTATTTCTTCATATCAGGTCCTATCCTTCGGGATCCCTGGTGGTCATCCGCGTCCTGTGGAAGAAGTAATGCCAATTGAAGAGGCAGCTATCCTTGTTGAATGAGCGGTGCTCGTCCTAGTCATTGGCTCCGCGAACGGGAAGTCGATATCCATGGAAGAAGAAACAGTTTGGCATACCTGCGGAATCGAGAGCACATATCAGGCACTTTTTCTGGTGGAAAATATCAGCTCCATAAATGGTGGCAGAACATATCAGAATTCGCGTTTATTAAGCAGCTATATTATTGTAATTTTGTAGACGGAAGCTTGATATGCAATCTAATATTGGCTGGCAAAGTTAGGTTTTAAATCGGATTGATATCTCAACTCAGTTTGGTGAATTCATTCTGTTGATGTCGAGCAGCCTCAAAACCGAGATGGAAGAATATCCTGCTTAATCAGCCTAGTCACATGACCCCAGAGGCAACAATCCCGTGACGCGTGAGCTCAACCTCCAGCTCCGAGATAGATATAGAAGATATAGAAGAAGATATAAAAGAAGATATTCTTTCGGATCTTGAGACTTGAGACGATTGACCTAGCGTTTCTGCTCTCACTACCACATTCCGCCTTCTCTGCTTCCTCACGCAGCTCGTCTTAACCCTTTACGCCCCCGAATCCCTCTCCTGCTACCGTTGATCGCATTCCCACTTAACCACACCCAGCTCCAGATATGGTATATCCCACCCCTCTATCCACAGGAGCTGGAGTAAATAACTAACTCACTTCAAAAAAGACGTCCATAGGCACCGGTTACGATCTCTCAAACTCCGTCTTTTCCCCCGATGGCAGGAATTTCCAGGTACCTCGTCCTCGTCCTCTTGGTCTTTCGAACAAACAAACAAAGCAGCTGTCTTACGCACCCATGATTGCAACATGTAACAGGTCGAATACGCAGTGAAAGCAGTAGAGAATGGCGGCACATCCATAGGAATCAGATGCAAAGATGGCGTCGTCCTGGCTGTCGAGAAAATCATATCCTCCAAGCTCCTCAAACCAGGCGCCAATAAACGTATAGCTACAGTTGACAGACATATTGGAATTGTCAGTCCTCGTTATACATTTCTCCTCTGTATCTCCGATAACTCACCACTAACGCTACATATCATGATGGTAGGTATCCTCCGGTCTCCTTCCCGACGGCCGACACTTCGTATCCAGAGCCAGAGACGAAGCCGCCTCCTGGAGAAGTACATACAAAGGTCCTATCTCCACACCCGTCCTCGCTAGCAGATTAGGCAGCTATGCCCAGGCATATACCCTATACTCCAGCGTGCGGCCTTTTGGCGTCACGTCCATCATTGGCGGCTGGGATTCGGAGCTGGAGCTCCCCGTGGACGGACAGGTGGGATCTGGTCCCAAGTCTGGCGCTGGTGGGAAGGTTGCGAATGCGAAAGCTGGTGGGCCCGGGTTGTATATGATTGAGCCGAGTGGGCTTTACTGGGTGTGTACTTGACATTTTTTATCAATCTTCTTTTCCTTCCATTTTATTAGATATCATTCTAATATTCGACATGAAAACAGGGCTACTACGGCGCCGCAACAGGCAAGGGCCGCCAAGCCGCCAAAGCAGAGCTGGAAAAACTCGACCTGGCCTCGGGCAAGTTCACGCTGCAAGAAGGTGTCAAGGAAGCAGCGCGCATTATTTATGTTGCCCATGAGGATAGCAAGGATAAGGACTTTGAGCTGGAAATGACGTGGATTAGTGCTGTGGATGGGCCGACTAAGGGCCGCCATGAGGAGGTGCCGAAGGAGTTGCTCGAAGAGGCGATTCGGGATGCCAAGAAGGCCATGGAAGGGGATGATGAGGAGGAGGAAGAGGAGAAGCAGGGGGAGGGGGCGGGGGAGGGGGATAAGATGGAGGAATAGTGGTGGTTTCTGTTCTTGTTTTAATGCTCCCTACAAAGGGTCTTATGTGCAAGTTGAGCTCTTCTCATGTTTTCGTGCACGCTCCCAGCGTCTAACCTCTTAAGATTTTTCTACATAATTTTAAATCTTTAGATTTTTCTCTTTTGCTTGCCAATCCTGTTGGATTAGATAACTATCTATGTTGTTTGGGATTGAAGTCGATATTTATATGGGTCTGCGATATCGTGCGAGGGGCGTAACACAGTAACATAGGCTGACCCGACAAGAGAGAAAAAGATATAAACTGAAATCCATATAAATATAAATATAAACAGATGAAATATAAACATACAAAATAACCCTAAACCTCTTTTTCTTTATTAAAAATATACACTCTACAAAAACCTCCCCTCCGCCCACCCCCTCCTCTTCACCCCCAGCTCAACCGCCGCCCTCCCCCAATCCTCCCCGTGATTATGCGCCGCACTCCCCCTACCATCAGACAACCCAGCCCTAACCAACCCCTGCTCCTCCGTCAACACCGTCAACAGCCCGAAAATCACCGGCACGCTCTTTTCCAGCTGCAAGCGCATGAGGCCATGGGAGACAGCGTCGGCGATGTATTCGAAGTGCATTGTTTCACCTTTTATGAGCACGCCGATAGCGATTATGGCGTCGAAGGGGGATGATGATGCTTCTTTTGCGTTAGAGATGGGTTGGTGGGGGGGGGAGGAGGTGGGGGAGTCGAGGGAGGTACGGGTGGGCGGGGGTGCGGTGGTGGAGAGGAGGTCGGCGGTTGCGGAGCCGGGGATTGTGGAGGTGGCTGTTATGGCTTGGAGTTGGGAGGCGGAGTAGATGCTGTGGTGGGATGTTGGTGATTAGCAGCGTAATTTTATAGAATGGGGAATGATCAAATCATGCTCCTCCCCCGGGTCAAATCATTCAATTGATCAATCAATCGCCCCATATATAAAACAACAGACAAACAAACAAACAAACAAACAATAAGGACAATGATTAATACCTCTCAACAGCAACCGGCAATTCCCAACTCCCTGGCACACTCTGCGTCACGATATTCCCCTCCGCAACACCCGCGGCCAACATCGCCTTTTTAGCACCATCTACTAACGCGCGGATTATGCTGTCGTTCCAGCGGGCATGGACGATGGCGATGCGAAGGTTTGAGCCTTTATAGTTTTATTATTAGTTGATGGGTAGTATTGGGGGCTTTTTGGAAAAGGATTGGCTTACCATCGTATATTTTGGAGGTGCCGGGGCCTTTGAGGGCCGTGGACATTTTTATATTGGATTGGATTAGGATTGGGATCGGGATCGGGATTGAATATGGAATTGCTATTGGATATGGATATGGATATGGTGGGAATTGATGTAGTTATGTTATGATGTGGTGAAGGTTGAATAGAGGGAGTTTCGGGAATTTGAATGTTTCCAGTTGTTGCGGGGTTACTAATAAGCTTCTAATACCTAGGTAATAACCACGGAGTATAAATAAAAGATATAGCTCAATTGATATATTCTGCATATTTAAAATGAGAAAAGGCCCAGAAAAGAATGAATTACTCATGAAAGAAACTTTTACTGGTATTTTTTTTCTTCATCTATCACGAAACAAAACAAACCCCTTAACAAAAACATTGCGTAGCAGAGAGGAGAAGGGAGAAGCATGGCAGATTAGCATGGCACAGTAGCTAGATAACTATACCTAGGTTAATATAATTGTTTCAGACAAAAAACACAAACAATCATCTCGCAGAATGGAAAAATGGAAAAAAGCAATCAAAAGACAATAACCCCCCACTCACTCCAGGGCTCCAGAACCCATTCCACCCACCCACCCACCCATTCATCCATGACTGATTGGTTATGTAGTTTTACGGAAACACCCCTCCCCCCCCACCCAAAACTCACCATCCTAGCTACAAGTATCTACTCAACAGTAACCGACTTCGCCAAATTCCGCGGGAAATCCACATTCAGCCCCTCCCCAACAGCCAGCCAATAAGCAATAAGCTGTAAGGGGATGACGTTCAGTAGACCCTGCAGACAATCGACGTTCGACGGCACTTCGATGCGTTCGGTTTCCGAGGCGGGGAATTCCTCGTCGCCTGTGTTGCAAATTACGATGGGGCGGCCGCGGCGGGCGATTACTTATTTTGGTTAGCTTTAGGTACGGGGGTTAGGATAGGGGGCTTTTGTACGTACTCTGCTGGTATGCGTTTAGGGACTTCTTGAAGATTCCGTCGCGGGTTAGGATCATGATGATGGGTAGGTTCTCGTCGACGAGGGCGAGGACGCCGTGCTTGAGTTCGCCGGACATGACGGCTTCGCAGTGGAGGTAGGAGATTTCTTTGATTTTGAGGGCGCCTATTAGAGTATTAGCATTAGCATTATTATCTATAATAAGAAGTACAATAAAATGAAAGGATGTGATAAAACGCACCCTCCAAAGCGGTGGAGAATTGACTCCCTCTACCCAACAACAACAAACTCTTCTGATTCTTAAAGAACTTGGCACACATCTCCTTAATCGGCTCGTTCAGCTTCAGAATCTGCCGGAACTGATCAGACACCTTTGACAAGCCGTCCATGATATCCTCCCGCCGTTTCTGTTTCGAAGCCCGGTCTTCGCTTAGCGATAGCGCAAACATCACCATCGCGACGAACTGCGAGGTATACGCTTTCGTGGACGCGACGCCGATTTCGGGGCCGGCATTGATATGCACGCCGCAGTGTGTGAGGAGGGAAATGGACGAGCCGACGACGTTGACGATTCCCACCGTCAGCGCGCCGCGCTCGAGACAGTATCGTAGCGCCATGAGGGAGTCGGCCGTTTCGCCGGACTGGGAGACGAAGACGCAGGTATCGTCGCGGAAGACGGGGGCTTGTCTGTCGAGGAAGTCGGAGGCCAGCTCGACGGCGATGGGGATTTCGGTCAATTCTTCGAAGACGCCACGGACGGCCATGCAGGAGTGGAAGCTGGTACCACAGGCGATGAAGATGATGCGTCTGCAGCGGCGGATGGTGGTGATGTACTGTCTCAGTCCACCCAAGGTGACTTTTTTGTTGGCAACGTCCAGACGACCGCGCATGGTATTGACGATCGATTCGGGCTGTTCGAAGATTTCCTTTTGCATGAAGTGGTCGAATTTGCCCTTCATGATCTCCTGGAGTTCGAGCTCGATGGTCTGGATGGCACGGACGTTGGAGGTGCCGTCGTCCTTGGTGAGACGGTGGATATTCAACTGGCCCTCGTGGATGTGGGCAATGTCGTCATCTTCGAGGTAGAGCACCTTCTTGGTGTGCTCGACGATGGCGGATGGGTCGGAGGAAAGGAAGAATTCTGCTGGCTGGGGGGTTCCATCGTCCGACAAGAAGGCACGGGATTGGGAGCGGTGCAGCAGGGACTTATCTGGGGGCGCCAGTAGACTGGTTGCTGATTTCTTAAGGGCGACGTTTTGAGAGGCTTGTTCTGCTGGGAGAGCACCGTCCTCGGAATATTCGACATCGACAAAGTCCACCTTCATCTTCTTCGAGGTGCGGACGCCAATGACCAGAGGAGAACCTTTACGGGCGGCAATGACCTCGTGCGGGTAATGGACGGATTTCAACAACAGACCAAAGGCACCCTGCAGCTCCTTGACGACGGCCTTTGCGAGAACGGTGAAATCGATATCTGGATGGAGATCGTAGAGGTATTTGGCCAGCTTGGCTATGCACTCAGTATCTGTCTCTGTCTCGAAGCGGAAACCCTTGGACTCCAGAAGGGCCTTGAGCTCTTTATAGTTGGTGATGATGCCATTGTGGACGACGGAGAATTCCCAGCTAGGATCAGATCTGGTGCTGCTGTTAGTTTTTCGGCCCACTGAATAAGACAAGGAAGTACAAACCTGTGAGGATGGCAGTTCAATCTAGAGGGGGGCCCGTGGGTGGCCCATCTAGTGTGAGCGATACCAGCATGGGAATCGAAGGTCTTTGAGAGATCAAAGTCTGAGTTTTCGATAAGTTCTCTCAGCTTAGCCACTTTCCCTACTTCCTTGAAAGCGAAGACTTCATTTTTCTTATCTCCATCTACAGCCAGGCCAGCGGAGTCGTAGCCTCTGTATTCAAGTCTCGCGAGGCCTGAAGAGGGGTTTGAGTTAGTAGCCACGTACAGATACTCACCAAAACAGCAAAGCAAAAACGTCAATCACGCACCATTGGCCAGAGTCTGAATGATATAAGCACGATCTTTCTCAACCAGATAGTTGATATATCCGAAAATTCCACTGGAGAGGAGGGGGGGGGTTGCTGTTAGCTAGGATCCGGCACTTGTTAGAGAATGGAGGAGGTAACATACCACATGGTTTCTTGGTAGAGAGGGCAGGCAGGATCAAGGGCGGTCAATTGGGAGATAGAGAAGACAGCTAAGATACTCTAAAAAGAGAGGTGACTGCTGAGTGTTCTGGTTGTTGAGGAGAGAGGTTGCTGGGATGAAACGCGGTTGAAAGCGGGGTTGTTATGGTGGGAGCAGAACAGCCAACAGCCAGCAGAGACAGAGTAAAACGAGAGAGGGAGGGAGGGAGGGGAAGAGAATGGAGATATATAAACAGCAGAAAAATGATTGTTTAGCTAGAGTGAGTGAGATAGAGAGAGAAGAGAGAGAAAGAAGAGAGGGAGGAAGAAGAGAGAGAGAGAGAGAGGAGAGATGAAAAGAAGCTGAAGAAGCTGAAGAGGATGAATAAGAAGGAATAAGAAGGAATAAGAGGAGGAGTAGTGGAGGTGGATGTGGAAGTAGAAGTGGTGACGGACATGGCAATAGGTGGGAGCTGTAGTAATTATTGTAGCAATAAGTGACTCTGGTAGTATGCTAGGCCGTGGCAGCAACACGAACTGCAGCCAAGCCCCCTGAGCCCCTGCTCAACAACTAAGCCCCCGCTTAAAGACCCCGCTATTTATCCCCTGCAGACTCCCACTGGCAGGCGATGTTTGGGGCCTTGGGCGATGTTCATAATTGTTTGGCCGATGTTCCGGGTGACTCGTCCCTAAACTCTCCCTAAACTCGCCCCTAAACTTAGGCGAGTTAGGCTGCTTTGCCCCCCTTCTGATCCCACCCCGCTGCATTCGGCCTTGTCTCCTTTATGTCCATGGCCCATTTGATGTTTGTCTCTCTTTTTCTTTGGGTGATCCACTGGCTGAGCCTCAGTAGACCAGTGCTAGTGCTAGTGAAATTCCTAGTGGTAACTCTGTTGATCTTCTCTCCCCTATCATCCTATTTTAAACCGCAGCCCATGGATATGGTGGAGAACATAATCTATTTTTGGCTGTTACCAACACCCTGCATACTAACATCAGAAAGCAACAACATCAACAACAATTTATCAACTTATTGTTTTAATCATAACACTATCAGAGAACTATTTATGAATTATTTATTGGGCTTTGACTTTGACTCTGATTTGTAACCAGGGGTAACTTTAGGGTTTTGAAACATCCTTTTCTGCCAACAAAGAGCTAACTATCTAGGTACATTACATACATAAAAGACATTCTGCCTATATTCAGCCCTGTAGTTAACTAACTATGCCAGCCTCCCAAGACATACAGCAGCGTACTGAGAGCATTTTATTTATTTAGTTCCTGGGACGATCGATCGGGTCTGAAAGAAACCAGCATCAATTCTTTAAAAAAACTCTCATATCTGTCCACAGTTCCTTTCCAATTGGTCCTTGGTCTTGATGGGTGGCGGCCACTTCTGTTCTCCAGTTACTACTAATAATCTTGATTCCTGTGTACGGAGTATCTATTACCTTATCTGATAGCGGATGGAGTCTTGTCCATGGCTAGCCTGTCCATACCACTCTATCATGCAGAGATGGATGGATGTAACTTCCTAGCTCGGATCCTGAATCCTGTAATGAGTTAGATAAATTCCGCTCTACTGGCTTGAAGGATTTATTTTGGTTTTTTTCTTTTGTTTTTAGTCCAATAACACAGTGGATCAGGAAGCCAATTGTGGCAGGACCATACCTACATCTATCTACCGTTTAGAGAGGGCTGAGCGGGGAGATAGATTGAGGCCCCAAGTTAAGTGTTCATTGTTTATTCCCCCGTGTTCAGAATTCCGGGATCGGAAATTTAAAACATGTTAGTTCATTGCTTGGTCATTCATTCCCATATGAAGGTATGGCAGATGATTTGTACTTGGATTCTCATGAATGCCTTGCTCATTCTTAGAACTCGAGTCATTGGGACTGAGTTCGGCTCTTCGCAAGTCGCGATTAAGGCGGAAGACATCCATCACATGGCACGAAGAGAGTTCTCTGGATAATTTTGTTGAGCGGTATTCAAATATTGCATATTTTAGATCGGCTCTCGGATCAACTCGCACGTCACCTTATCGATCGCGATATTCGTCGAGGAAACTTAGTCCCTCACTGCTTTAACAAATCAAAGTGGGTTATTGTCACGATGTTAGTAATTCTGAAAGCTGGAGGGGCAAGCGTTGCTCTCGGACCGGGATCACCTCTTTAAAGGTTGGCTAACAGCCTTCAGATGCTGGATGTGCATTTCATGCTGATAGATGAAATCAACAAATGGCAGGCGGAGAATTTTGGCATTTCATTGATAATTATAAATGAGGGCTTCATGATGAACCTTGGCAACTAAAGACTAGGTGGTTGACTTGGGAGAATAGGGCTGCGAACCTGCGTTTGTTGTTTTCAATGTCAGGAAGTACTGGTCAACCCAAGGCCATTGTTCTGCAGCATGACTCGATATGCTAAGGCGCTAAAGCACATGGATCATCACTTAGAGTAGGACGCGAGAGCCGGGTGCCGAGTGCCGCAGTATGCAGTATGCAGTATGCAGTATACACATTTGATGTGAGCATCCAGGACAGCTTCACAATCCTCATGCTCGGGGGCTGCGTCTTTGTTCTCTCCGAAGAGGCACGCGTGTATCGCCGATCAACGACCTTCGAGCAAATTAGGCATATCCCACATCAACCATCGCCAATCTTCTGAAACCATTCAACGTCCCATATCCCTCAACCCTGGTCCTTGGCGGCGAGTCGGCTACTCAGGACGTTGTTGCAGCACGGGCGGATAATGTTACTCTACACAATGTTTATGGTCCTATAGAAGCTTCGATATGGTCTTCGTGCAAGGAGGTGCAACTTCGAGATCTTTGGATATCGGAGTTAAGGATGGTCGGATCCATTGGACGTGAGGATAGCTTCTTCGAAATCGGAGGATATTCAATGAGTGCAATGAGACTGGTGACCTGCTGCATGTTGATGTTGTAATCTTCATCTCGGCGGTAGGCGTTTTCCAATTTCCCAGATTGGCGAATCTCGCGTCGGCTGCCATGCAGCCAAAACCCGAAGTTGATGATGATTACAGACCATATGATTTCCGGCATCCAGAATACCCGGAGGCAATTGAGGAAATTGAAAATCTGTGTCAAGTCTCGGAAAAGTGAAATAGAAGAATATTCTTCCGGCTATGGCTCTTCAAGACCTTTGCGTGCTGGGTGGAAAACATACAACTGGTATTTTCAAGTAGATTCGATCCCGATTCTCGCGGGTAGAAGCCCCTGATATGATTTCCAGTTCAAGAGGCAGACGCGCCCATCTTCCTGGAGCAATGATATTTTCCACCCGCGGAAAAAGCCGACAGCAGAAGCGCGATTATTGCATAATCGATTGAGGGGGTTCACTCACCATGTAATGAGGAGTTAGTTACTCGTTGTTGAGTCAAGGGACTTTCTAGCCCGCGTGTATTTCGGAAAATAAAATATCCACTGAGGCATTCCACGACCCCCAGCGGGTGTGCTACAACTTTTGTGGAGGCATATAATCCGACAGACATACATATTTCAAATGATGGTTATTCTTGTTGTTATTCTGGTTGATGTCTATGCAATGAGACTTCTGCTGAAAAAATTCGACATCAACAAACTCCATGACTAGCCATTTACCATATTATATGCTATGGTATAGTATAGGCATTCTTGTCCGACCGTGTAAAAAACATCCATGGAGGATTTTACAACAATTTATTCGAAATCGCTCCGGGTGGTTGCAGATAGGGTCCGTAAATACGTAGGCATATAGCCGATTTCGCAACCCTCAGGTGATTTCGAGGGTGAGCCATTTGAAGGCATATTCACTCAAAAGTGAGATGGGATCATCACTAATCAAGGATATATGAGGCGCTTGTTGAAGCCGATTTTCCAGGGTAGAAGATGATGTTGACTCTCAACTTGGAGGCAAGATGAAGGTTAGATCTGGAGGAACAATGACAGCCCGCGGAACAGCAGCTTCAGTCATGATTATTTGAGTAAAGAGCATATATATATACCAATTCAGAAGAGTATCGTCATATTCCTAGGTATGTAGCTCCAGTTGATCCCCAGTTAATCTCAACATCAAACCTTTCTCTTGAATGTTTAAATCTTTCCTTCTTTGGCAATATGATATCACGTGTCGTTGTTATTAACAACTTACTAAGCCGGACTGGAAAAACCATCCCGATATGATATCAATGAAGCGGATTTCTGCCGTGTTTTGGCAAGGCAAGGCTCTTTGTTCTTCGATTCCCTACTCCCTTTAAATCGGCACACAAAAAGATATACAGCCATATGCGGGGTGTAAGGAATAGATACCTGTCACGTTTCACACAAAGTCCGCGACCAAGTCCTGTCCTATCCGAACCCGTCCAGCCCGGTCCATTTTCCGAGTGTTGTGCACATCCATCGGTATACACATCCATACCCCATAATATCACGCCGAATTTGTCACGAAATGGGGACGCAATGACAATCCGTATTTCAGAGCGATGGTTAGAGATGAAACTCTCGTAAAATATCTCTCTCAATCGGTTCCCCCGGCTGTTATGGATGGGACGGAACGAAGGAACGAAGGTTCGAAGTGGACATGGATAATGCCGAGCATAGATGCAGATGAGCATTCGTGGAGAACTCGTTAAAGTGTATAAAGTAACAGTTCTGTTTCCTCCTGGCAATTTTCTTCTGACAACCACGGATTGATTGGTAGATGCTGAATCTAGTGGGTTGAGCGGGAAGAACATGTGTTGGATGAAACCGTCCGTAACCAGCAGAAACATACTGAGAGTAGATCTTCATGTTTGAATATTGTATTGTATTATCTGTGGAATCATATTGATCGCCATCCAACCGCACAGCCTAAGTGGCATTATTTGGCTCTTGTTCTTCACCCCCTCTCAATTGCCCTGAAAAAAACCTGTCTTATTTGTCAGTCGGAGCGGATATCATCAAAGGGACACGTGTAGTTAGACAGCCATGTGATAAGAGAGTCGAACATTTCGACGTTTAGCCGGTGCTTGTGCCGGTGCTGATGATGTGGATGGTTTACGGTAGGTTGCGGGATGGATGGCCTTCGCCGCATTCTAGCGGAAACGCCGGAGAGGAGGAATCGTCGATATTCTTCCCATCAAAGGTATCCTTCCAGCCCGATAGATAAAATGACTAGGATTATTTTATCAATGTATGAATACCGAAACGCGAAACGGGTCATCGCGGGGAGCAAACGGAATAGACGATCCCCCGGGTCAGGCTCATCGTCTCCGCACATCATGTATTCTTGACAGCATGCATTAAACAGCCCATTTCCTCAGTAAAAATGTCGCGGCCATTCGTGCTAGGCTCGAGTAGATAAGATGATTCCCAAGGTTATTTATGGCGAAGGATGGGATGAGGATGGTGTGTATAACCTCCGCATCCAAAAGCAGCGGTGGACTGAGCGTATGAGACGAGACGGTGAACGCAGAGAGAAGAGATTAGAGTATATACCGGAGCTATGTATATCTCGATGTTTGAGGATTGCTCTTCAGTAGATGTTGTAAATAGTTGTCATCGTTGATATTAGTTGAATAGTTGAAGCTGAATGAATGTTGGTAGTTTATTTTGTGTGTTTTGTCTCCCTTTTTTTTCGCCTTTTTCAACTTCTTCAACCTCCACAATTTTCTTGTCCCCAACTTCACCACAACCACCACAACCACCACGACCACTACAACTACAACCACCACATCTACAACCACTACCTATTCTCTGCAGTCGACTTCTCTCTGCTTAAATACATCTTATTTATCTCTATTCACTGCCACATCCTGCTCCACCTTTTCCCTGTGCGCGTCGTCCGCCCTCCTCTCTCACTCCCCACCATTTCGCGTCGCTTTTCCCCGAATCACTCTACCCTATACCCCTACCCCTACCTATACCTACAACATTAATCCCTACTATCTGGAGGTGAATGTTCTGGTAACTCGGTTGCATGCGAGCTGCCTAAGCTAGTCTCCGAACTGTCGACGATGGTGTTTGCGGGCTGTCTCTGGTCGGTATCGGGCTGTTAGCCATCTCTTTCTACCCATTATGTCACGCGCCTCGGCGGGCTTCGCAGACTTCTTCCCAACAGCCCCCTCAGTCCTCCAGAAGAAGCGCTCCTCCAAGGCTGCCCAGGACCGACCAAAGGGCAAGCTCAAACACGACGATGATCCCCCGTCTCTCAATCCAGCGTCCGCCGCGGCCGCCGCGGGTGGTAATGGTACTGCTCCTGGTGCCCCTGCTGCGGAGGATAGCGGGGCCTCAGGCAACAACAACAGCAGCGACAGCAACACCAATAGCAATAATTTAACCGATGAGTCTGCTGCCGCTGTTGCTCGCGAGGATGTAAATGTCACGCCCGGCGATGCCAACGGCGTAGGCTCGTCCAGCTCGACAAGCACGGGTTCCTCTGTTTTCAGCGCATCCTCTTTGCCTCAATCTGGCGTAACGACTTCTAACGGAATAACGCACCCTCATGCCCTCACTCCTCTAACCAATACAGATTCGTCTCCCCCGTGCAAAATTAGCAGCCCATCAGGCCAAAAATCAATTGCTGCAACCGGTCAAACCGCCCCCACGAGTCGCTTTGTTGATGATATCAAAGCAACGATAACCCCCCTCCAGACCCCTCCAACTCAGCGAAACCAAGCTCGACCTGCGGGAAATGCCCCAAAGGGCTACAAACTGACCTATGACCCCGATTTGGAACGGAAAGCATTAACTAAAGAAAAACGGAGGAAACCTCAATATGAAGTCTTTGGCACTACAGATGACGAAGTTCCCCCTGCAGATCCGCGCCTTGCTATTGCCAATTACACACGAGGCGCGGGATGTAAGCAAAAAACAAAATATCGCCCCGCGCCTTATATTCTTCGACCATGGCCGTACGATCCCGCTACCTCTGTTGGGCCCGGTCCCCCAACACAGATTGTAGTCACAGGCTACGACCCACTAACCCCCCTAGCGCCAATCAGCGCCCTCTTTTCAAGCTTTGGAGATATCGCAGAGATCAAAAATAGGACAGATCCACACACTGGTCGGTTTCTGGGTGTCTGCTCTATACGATACAAGGATTCGAGGATGTTTCGCGGCGGAGGACCACTCCTAGCGGCGCAGGCTGCTCGAAGAGCGTACCTCGAGTGTAAAAAAGAACAGCGCATTGGGGTACGCCGAATACAGGTCAATCTCGATCGTGATGGAGTGGTCAGCGACCGGCTCGTTGCGAGGATTATCGGATCACAAAAGCAACAGGAACCTCCACCAGTCGTCGTGGAAGAGAAAATTAAACTGGGAGAACAAGATAACCTTCCGCCCCCAACAGCGCCCAAGGGCCCGTCGCGAAAACCGAACATGCCCATACCAGAAGGCCCACGAGCGACAATGATGAAGCCTCCCGCCCCCTCGCTAATCGAAGAGACCCCGATCCTCGACCAGATTAAACGTGACCCTTACATCTTCATCGCCCACTGCTACGTCCCTGTACTTAGTACTACTATTCCTCACCTGGAAAGACGGTTAAAGCTCTTCAACTGGAAGTCCGTTCGCTGCGACAAAACTGGATATTATGTAATTTTTGAGAACTCCCGGCGGGGCGAGGAGGAGACGGAGCGATGTTACAAGATGTGCCATATGGCCGCGTTATTTACGTATGTGATGAACATGGAGAGCCAGCCATATGGTAATCCAAATTACGTCCGCAGTCCCAGCCCCGAACGAGTCAAGGCGGAACAGCGGGAGAAAGCGGAGAAGGAACGGTTAAAAAGGGAGGATGAATTGGATATCGAGGAGGAGAAGAAGCTACGCGCTGCTGATCTCGATCCTGCTCGGGAGGTGCTTCGTTTGCTAATCTCCGAGCTTAGGGACAAGTTACTGGAGGACGTCAAGTCCCGGATAGCTGCCCCTGCACTCTACGACTACCTTGAACCAAGTCGTCATACTGCTAAGCGACAAAAGCTTGGAATCCCTGATCCTGAGAGCAATAAGCGCCCTGCGTTCCGGATCGACACTTCCGATGAGACTATCGCTGGAACACCCGATTCACGCGCCGAGTCCTTGGCAAGGGGTCTCGCGCCGTTTGGTGTTTCCAGCATCCTCTCCCTTCCGCGTATTCGCAAGACGCAAGGTTTAGAGAGCACCAACGATGCTTTTATGGATGAACGACGAAGACGGCCGCCAAGACGAAGAGAGTTTAGACCCCTTTACCATCGCCTACAGCAACTCCATGAAGACGAGGACTCGGATGATGAACGGCGGACTTCGTTTACGCGAGACACAGAGGAGCAGGATAGCCGACCGCTTAGCCGTATGAGTATGACCTCGTCGGACTCGGAGAATGAGGATGAATATGGTGACGAACTGATGACCGCCAAAGATGATATGCAACAGCAACTGGATCTCAAAGCAATCAAAGATGCCACCGTTGATGAACTCGAGCATACTATTATGGACCTTTCACCTGCCTCGAAGAAAAGAAAAAGGATTGCGGAAGAACTCCAGGCTCGCAAAAGGCAAAAGGAAGATGATGAGCTATTTGGCCTACTTGATTCTACAAAGTCTGATGAGCAGATGAAGCCTGAGGTGGCTGACTTGGATGATGAGGAAGCTGCAGTGGCCATCGAGCCAGTTACTCAGATCAAGCCTAAGAAGGCCAAGGCGAAGAAGAAATCTAAGAAGCAAATATTCGAGGAGCGGGAAGCATTGAAATTGAAGCAACAGGAAGGTACTGAACAGGTTCCTTCCAAGGAAGATATCTTAATCGAAACTCCACCGGTAGAGGAAGAGAAACCGATCGACGAGGTTATTCCTGAAGTTTCGGAGGAGACAAGGCCCGAAGTCGAATGGGGTGTTTCTAGAGACGTGCCTAGACCTACCGTCGAAGATGATGAAACCATCATCTTGGATCTTGACGGGTGGCAGAGCCTCATCAAAGACGATGAGGATATCCGCTTCCTTCGAGAAGCCCTCGAAGAGCATCAACCGTCGAACATTGGAAACTTATCCGCCTGGGCTTGGAGACAAAAGGAAATCAAAGCTATCAATCGCGCAGGTGAAAGAGGACCCGTCCGTACCGAAACAAAGATCAACGGCTATTACGTCCCCAACTCAACCGGATCCGCCCGCACAGAAGGGAGAAAACGAATCCTCGAATCCGAGAAATCGAAATACCTCCCCCACCGCATCAAAGTACAAAAGGCCCGCGAGGAACGCGAGGCACTCGCAAAGGCAGACCCACAAGTCGCCGCTGCAGAAGCAGCACGACTCGCTGCAGCCAAGACGATATCCAAGTCCACATCCCGCTCCACCCGCGTCAACAACCGCCGTCTCATCGCCGACATCAACGCGCAGAAACAAGCCTTGCCCATGCAAAGCGGCGAGGGCGACGTGCTCCGCTTCAACCAGCTCAAGAAACGCAAGAAGCCCGTCCGTTTCGCGCGCTCGGCTATTCACAACTGGGGCCTGTATGCTGAGGAGAATATATCTGCCAATGATATGATTATCGAGTATGTCGGCGAGAAGGTCCGGCAGCAAGTGGCTGATATGCGCGAGCGGAGGTACCTCAAGAGTGGTATTGGGAGTAGCTATCTCTTCCGCATTGATGAGAATACGGTCATTGATGCGACGAAGAGGGGTGGGATTGCGCGGTTTATTAATCATAGTTGTACGCCGAATTGTACGGCGAAGATTATTAAGGTAGATGGGAGTAAGAGGATTGTTATTTATGCGTTGAGGGATATTGAACGAGGTTAGTGCCTCCCCTCTTTTCTTTTTTCTCATCCTTGACATTTGTTCGATTATCTTTGGCGTGGAAATGGATTCAGGATTTGTTGAAACTAACTGGAGCCGAACTGCAGATGAAGAACTTACGTACGATTATAAATTCGAGCGGGAATGGGATAGCGATGATAGGATCCCGTGTCTCTGTGGCTCGACTGGGTGTAAAGGCTTCCTTAACTGAATTGGCCTTCCTACCCTATCTGCTTTGCCTACACAACCTTACCTTTTGCCTATCCGGAAATGAGATGTGAGACCATGGAATTTTACTCCCCCTCTTTTTTGCTTATTATTTTCCTCTTCACATTTTTTGCCGATTGAACACATCATGCATGGCACAACACAACAACATCTTCTCGAATTATCGAATGTGTCTATTTTCTATCTGTCATGCCATATTTTACCTTGCGGTTTTCTTCTATTATAATTTTTCTATCGGCATCTGATATTCGGGGCAATACGGGAAAAAGGGGAAAATCCACAAAACCTAAAGACGAGAGAATAGTTTTTACTGGGAAAGGCGTTTTAACTTTTATTTTTGCTTTTTCTTCTTCATATTTTATTTTTTACGTGTCTGTGTCTGTATGTGTCCTTGTGTGGGATGTTTCTGGCGTTTCTTCTTTTTTTCATATCATTTTCCATTTTCTTCATGTTTCTTCTCTCCCCCCGTGTGGGGTTTTATTTGATTTTGTAGGGGATAGGATATGGACATGTTTATATCAGGGATATTTTTACTTTTTCTACCTTTGGTGGGTGTTTTCTTCCGTTCAGAGGATTTGATGTATTCCTTTTTTCGTTTTTACTTCTTCCACCTCTTAATATTTTATTTACTTCCACCCCCTTTTTTCCTCCATTGGCCTTGTTTCCTTTTTAACTGTATAATAGCTTCCTTTTTGCTTCGCGCACACACACATATATATGTCTTCTTTTTGCTTATTTTATTTGTTTATTTATACAATGAGGATGAGGGACAAGAAGGCTTTTGAGTTTGAGATCTTTTGTCGGTATCTTGTCTGTTTCTGGCTTGTCTTGCCCCCTGTCTTATCCGCGGGTCTATCTATGTAACTGGGGAGGGAAAGACAGATTTTTATAGGGTTAATGGAGTGGTTGTGCCGCTTTTTTGAGGAATATTGAATGACAAATAGGCACTCTTATGTGTTCAATGCTAAATAATATCTGTTGATATATTTGGGATAGAGAGTTTCTTCACTCTCTTTTTCGATTCCCAAGATCATATACTTCAGCAGTGGTAGCTATTGATATTGTAAATGCATGGGTTTTTTGAGTTTTCTTTTCTCCTTAAAAAAGAGATCTATTGAAAAGACATGAAAATGTTAGCAGGAAAGGAGCTTGTAATAACACATGTACTCCCAGCCGCAATTCATTTCTATTTTATTATTCCCCCGTCCGAAAGCGCCAGATTCACCATTTTCTCTAAAGACAATATGAAAATTGACGTTAAATCATCACGATACGGTATGAATATTCCTTTTTCATCTTTGGTGGCCTTTTTTCCCCCTCTGTTTGCCCCATCGATGATACCCTAGCGTACCCAACGGATAGAAAATGGGAGAATATAGTTATAGTAAAGTGCGCTGGAGGTGGGGGGGGGGTTGAATCGCAATCGACTCGACCGGAGATGTCGGGTCATTAGACGTGTGGGACGAGACGCTTAGGGCGGGGAGAAACGAGTAGATTGGGTATATAGTTGGCTTTTTTTAACTCCATGGACTGAGTAATGAGCGAAAGATCCGTTCGTTTCTCTCTTTATTAGACTATGTATCACCGAGAAAATTGGTTAGTTAGCAATCTGTGGGATATGATACGGATGTCGCATCACTCCATCCACCCTACCCTCACCCCACCCCAGCACAACCACAACAACCAACCACAGCCGGAACCAACACAAGATATAAAACGATTCAACATACCAAGATGGCTCGGTAGCAAGAAATTCGGAATCCCCTCTTTAATCCGATACTCGTGCCCGCAGTTTCCGCACACCATTTTGCCCTCCATCACATGTGTCTCGAGCAGGAAGCGGTGCAGCTCGTGCAATAGCTCGTCCGTTACGGCGTCGCCTTCGGGTTTTGAGAGTGCTAGGGAGGTGAAACCGAGCTATTATACATATACATATATTGGTTAGCTGGGTGTTGTCACTTGCTTGCGCTTTTCCAAGGCAGTTTTTCCTTTGTGGATAGGGGGTGTCTAGTATAGATATAGATAAAAAGGAGGGAAAGCTTACCTCGCCCGCTGTCACCAGCAATGCCTCCCAATCTATGCGCGGTAGGATATTTCGCAGGAAGTCTGCTTGGAACTCTGTCTCTTCCTGCTCGAGCTCTGCGTCGGAGAAGTGGAGGGGAAAAGAGGCCGGGGAGGCTTTGCAGGCCTTTATGGCGCAGGTTAGGAAGTTTGCCGTGAGGATTTTCATGGTTTTTGTTTTTGTTGTTTTGTAAAGTTCCCTGGAGTTGTAGTTGTGCTCCTGGTGTAGAATATATAATAATCGAGAAGAGGGAGGCAGGTGTGAGTGTGATATTGGTGTTGCGATGCGGAGGGGAAATTGTTGAAGAGGAGTTGAAGCGGAAAAAAAAAGGCCAAGACCTGTTATCGCTTATCTATTCTGTATACCTGGGTATGTGCTGCACCTTGCATAACTTGTATCTAGCGGATATAAACAGATAGACAGTTACCAAAGGGAAGAGAGGAATTAAAAGAGATATTTGTTATTTATCCTATTCCCGATGATAACATGTGCATAGATAAATACGGTAATTAACCACCTATTAGGTACTCCGTACTTGTTTGTCGAACCTTTTAATTTCCGTCATGCGATAACTATAATTCAAATTCTCAAAAATATTATATTGGTATTACCAACTGTGGTTGTCCAGCCTTTTGGCTTAGAGGGCACAGCTTAACAATACCTCCCTTCCGATGACATTGCCTATTTATATCATAGATGTTGGAGAATAGTCTGCAAGAGGTATACAAAGCCGTGCAGTATTAATAAGTTCACACCTGTAATGTCGAGTTCAGGTTGTACCGCACCAGAGGTATTAGATTCTAGGGCATGCAATCTATGATGCGCGCAATCAGCACCATTAGGTCTGCAACGTAGCATGACAGATGCCGCCGCAACTCAAGGGTCTTCTTCCCCAACGCACTGGTTTAGTTAACGGGTTCATCCTGTAATCTGCAGGCCACGAGTGTTAAATTCATGTTGCTTCCCAATATCAATACCATCAGGGCTCCGATTCCGGTCTGTGACAGCAGACTCCAAGGCAGTTATTATCCGCCAGCTCAGATAGTTATGTTCGGTCTCCGGCATAGTGAACGCCGTGAAAACAAAGGTGTCTTGCAGTATCTATCTTCGGGCCACAGCGCTGGACGCAAAATTGATAGAGTCCTAGTCAGGACTCTGCCCTTTTTTTGAGCGCAAGCAAGTAGTATCCAAGCCAGCAACGCATGGCTGATGTGATGGGCAAGAATCCATATCATACTAGACAGACTCGATTATATGATAGCTCGTACGCTCTGCTCGAGTCTTCATCCACGGGGCCAGCCGTGGAACCCAGGTTGACAGCCACATACTTGAGGGGCACTTTTCGGTGATTCTGATGAGGCTATGGCTACCCATCTATATCGGCTCGCCATATGGACTGTGATACAGTGTTGGAAAGGATAGATAGATAGGAGAGAAGAAAGTGAGGGAATGCAAAGATATACATAGAAAGGAAGAGCTAACAAAGGAAAACTAGTTATGTTGTCACAAAATAAGACAATGTACTCTGGAAAATATCAACTACAACAGAAGAAGAAGAAGAAGAAGAAGGGGAAAAGAAGTATATATAATAGCCTATACGATAGCGTGTGTTCTGTGTACCATTGGTATTGACCAATACAGTTACAGGCTGATAACGGCGTCTCAGACAAGCCTGATAATGAAACCTACAAGACTTTTATTTTAGGTTATTTTTATATATATATAAACTAGCTACATACCTCTCAGCTATCTACAGAGTAACAGCAGCAGAATTATTAGGGAGAAGGAAAAAAAAAAAATCTTCAAACCTCCAGATTTGCACACCGCATATCAAACAGCGTGCCTATAGGACCAGTTCAAGCTGCCCCCTGCAGCCCCCAAAGTATATCTCGACCATTCTCCGTCCGTTTGTGCCTGAGAACTAGTTTGCCCATTAATCTTACTGACCAGCCAGTAGGCCCGATTGTTCCCAGCAGAGCGTTGTGATTTGTGATTTGCGCCAGCTAAATAATAATAAGAGACCAGCAGCCACGCCATGAACCACCACGACTATCATCACGGCAGTAGTGGCGGCGCCTACGACCATGACTTGGCTCTCCAACGTACAGCTTCCGGCGCCATTGGGAATCTCTCCGTGATAAGGGCATCCGACAACATCCCATTGACTCGTGTCGAGACCCCCAGTCGTCCGGGATTCTTCTCGAGAACTGGTTCATTGTCTAGATCCTCAAGCCAACGGCACAAGGCAAAACAATCGGCCGCTCCCACCCTCCTCCCCGGTTCAACCTCCGCCTCTACGACTAAATCCGCGACGAATGCTACGAGTACAGCGACCAATACTACCACCCCCTCTTCATCCTTTAATTCTCCGGAACGGCCGCTTCCCAAAGATCCCCCTACAAAGCGCAAGGTGTCTAGCACGACCGGTAATAAAGGCAGAGGCATATCGCGGTTGATCATACCAAACTTGTCCGCCAACTCGACTCAGGCTGTCTCCCCAGGTGATTTCCAGTCGCTTCCCCCGACACCCTTGGATATACCAGGGGCATACTGGACGAGAACCCCAACGGTAGGTCCAAGCATGGATTTCCCCATCTATGGTAGTCTACCTGGCGCAGGACCCTCAACATCAGGCGGGGGTGCTTTCGGCCCGCAAAGTGCCAGTTCGATATATATAAACATCCATCAAACGTCATCAAAACGGATATCGACGCTGGATTATTTACGGAAGGCGTAAGCTCTCCCACTATTACGCTCCATGTTTCCTTCATACAAATGACATTATTAATTTTCTCTTGGTGAAAAAATAATAATATACAGACATGAAGGTCGTGTCTACTGGTTTAATACAGTACACTTTTCAAAATCAGACCTCTTCCGCATGTCCTATTTCGAGCAACGGAAACTCTCCCGCCGTGCAATCAACTACCTCCTCCTGGGCCTCTCCATCCCTCCCATTCTCGACGTCAGCTCAACCCCCTTCGAATACCTCCGCGCCCTAAATGCACTCCTCATGGAGTTCGAAACGTTCCAGCAGGTCCATCCGGCCGACGGAAATGCCTCATCTTCACTCGCGCGCGCGAGAATACCACACATGTTCAAACGTTCCGCTCACTCAGGCGCCAAGGGCCGGCGGACGAGTTCAGCCACGGAAATCGGCCTGCCCATGCAGACAAGCGATCCATCAGACATCAAAGCTATGACGGGGAACATTGCGACGTCGTCAAATTCCTCCGCAGCCACCTCATACCCAAACACAGACTCCTCCGACCTTCTACCCGGTGAAGAATACACATACCTCCTCACGCCAACCCTACCCTTTGACCCTGACTTCTTCGAGACCTTTTCATCTTTATGTGACGTTTTGATTGATTGTTATACAAGACTCATGGCACTGGTGTCTGGGCCTGGTGTCTGCTCTGTAGTCGTTGCTGAGATGTTTAACAAGGCCGATTCGAGGTTGCGCAAGGTTATGATTGCGGGCGTAGTGAAAGAGTTTGAAGATGCCAGTCGCAATAACGTCAAATTGGAGATTACGGGGGTGAACAAAGTGCTTCTTGGCGGGCTGCTGGGTTGAGTTCACGATTCTTATTTATTTTCATGAGCTTTTCGTGGGCTTTTGGTGTCTGGAATTGACGATGCTCTCTCCCTCCCTCTCCCTCTGCCCCCCCGTCGCGGCGCATCATCAGGTGGTGTTTTTTTGTGTGGTTCTTTTTTGTGTTCTGTTTTAATTAGAAGCCATGGCATTTTTGTAATGAGTATGTATCAACGACTGTTTGCTTAAATATAAATATTCCTTTTCCATACCAATATACAAAATTATTTATTACTGGACTTCGAGACGGAAATTACCAGAATGGAAATCCCATGTTGCACAAGGATTTTTGACATGCAGCAGCAGGCAGCCTCCACAACCTGACATATAGCCGATTCCAAATGACCGACAACAAATGACACGGGCCTTAACCCTGATGAAAGCGCCAATATCTCTTGAAGTATTGCTCACTGACATGAACAATATTGTATGTGTATTAGACAGGAAATAAGCAGCGCTAATGATCACAGAATCGCTCGAATATGAAAGAAACGAGGAAAACATGGAAAAATGGAGGGAAAAAAAAGAAACCGAACCACCAAAAAGATACACCGCACCCATTTTCTTTTGCGCCAATCCCAAATCAATCACGCTTTTTAGTCTTTTTCCCCCCAACCAACAAATAAAAAAGAGAGACGAGATCAAGAAAATAACATATATATATATATATAACGGTGAAAATTAGTGCGTCAGGTTCCCCTTCGCTGACGGGTTGCATGCCTTTCTGCAAATGTCGTCTCGATATCAATGCAATCGCTCGGTAATTTTAATAACAAGAACGGTGAACGCTAAAAAAATAGGTGGCACATGGCTTTAAAAGCACAAAGAGGTATGCTGAGTAAGAGAGATTGGGGGGGAAGAACCGGGGAGGCTGGCAAAAAGAAGCACAAGGATAAAAAACGAGTGTTATTGAGCCTGCTTCCTTGCCTCTGATTCCCGTTGTTCCCCAAACACTCTCCGACTCATCTCTAGCACTGCCTCGAAGCCTTCGCGACCTTTCTTAGCATTCTGGCTGAATCGTTCGATACTTGCTTCTTCGACTTTGTTCTTTACTTTCTGCCAGCCGCTGCACATGGCTGTTATCTGTGCATCTTGCTTGAATTCTGTCTTGGTGCTAGGAGCGCCTCGCGATGGCTGGTAGGTAACGGTTTCTCGGACTTTCAGAACATTCGACCATGTTAGGTTCGTTGAGCACATGGTCACTCTCTTGGAGGCGGGATCGACATATGACACTTCGTAGACGTGGGAGGTGGCGCTGCCTCCGAAAAGTGTGAGGAGCCATTGAGGGGCAGATTGATTGCAGGTTATCAGACGTTCCGTTCGTAGCTATAGATGTAACTGTCAGCCAACAAGAACTACAAAAATGATTGTCGAAAAGTCCGTCTGAGATGGAGGATGGGTAACTCACAATGCCGGTCTCAGGGTGCAGTGTCCGGGAGAGAATATCAACAGCCACAACATGGGTCGACTTATCGTTCCAAGGACAGTACTTCCGCCAGTTGGCGGTAGAGACCTCCTCCCATGAGTAATCGAAGGTGCACGTTGACGCGAAGACTTTCATATCTAGAGTTCTAGAGCAGCAGCAGGAACAACGGTCTAGGCGAGACGAAAACAGACGGTGGAGTCGATTTACCGCCGTCAATACACCTAACGCAATGATAAAGACGACCAGCAGAAGGGAGTATTATTGTTGATCGCGTGAGGGCGGGTTAATAGGTATTTATCTATAGCGGCGGAAACGGCGAAGATGGAACTGTGCGGAGAAAAGGAGAGATAATTATTCAGTTATAGCAGCCGGAATACCATGCTGCAGTTGCGATTATGTGATCACGAAAGTATATGGATGACGGCCTCCAAGATTGCGGGGGGGAGATGAGTGGGTGTTAAAAGAACGACATCAATCTTGTTATATAATATAAATATCTTCAACCGGGCGTTTCCTTGGTGGATCAAATGGGTTCGTTTTCGTTTTCACAGGGAAAAATTTTGCCCAAACCTTCAAAAAGCGGGAAGAATTCAAGGGCAAAACGGGCAGGTTAGTCAGCGAGGGTTGCCGCGGCTTCACCCGATCCGGACCGGCGAATCATTTATCCGGTCTGGGCTTTGTCAGCGGGATCTGCCTGATATTATTGGCTTGTTGGTGACTTGCTGCCAAAAAAAAATTGCAAAATAACTAACTAACCTTGGAATCTACATACAATACGGCGATTCCGCTGCATTCAATATGAAAAATATAGCTCACTTCTGAAATTGCTGTCTTATTACTCGAAAGCAATTACACCTGAACACAGCAGTCAGAGGAATATCCGCTTCAAGCCTGCCATGGCCATGGCTTATTCCGCGACTGATATTACCCAGCTGCTCTCTTCAACCCCAGAGCTTTTCTTAAAGCCAACAACTTCCTTACATACTGAATGGGTGACTGCGACAAAGCGCTATCTTGACCCACTTGCATCAGACATCACCAAGACTCAGAAAAGACGCCTCCAAGACAAGCGGAAACGAAAAAGCGCCGACAGACCTCGACCTTTCTGTTCTCAAGCACTACATCTGCAGGAAATTCATGCGGATGGTTTCACAGCGCGCCAAATCTGGGAGCAGGCAAATAGGGTGCTAAAAGTCTCTGCGCAAGATACTGCCCACGAACTTGCTTTGTTCAGAGAATCTGAGGCGGCCATCCTCCCTTCCAAATCCAGCCCTCATAAAAAGGGCCGTGGGACTAAATATTTAAAAAATGAGCTTGAAGCGGATGAAATCTCCAACGATTTCGCTAGTGACGATCCAGACAATATCCAGAATGGCGAAATCACAGACGACCACAGTGATGAAGAGGGAGACAACCCTATAACGGAAGATGGTGAGGATGACGAGGATGGTGATGAAAATGATTCTATGTTGATTGATGGCGACCAACCGGGTCCACGACGAAAGAAAGACAAGAAATCTATAGGCGCTAGTGATGTCCAATTTGTTCCTGACCCTTACAAGCTCAATGACGGATTCTTTTCGATCGACGAGTTCAATACGCAAACAGCTTTATTCGAACGGAAGGACGCAAAGGGGATACAGGACGACGATGAGGATGATGATGAGGAAGCCATCGATTGGGGCACTGATCCTCTCAGTCTTGGTGCGATTGGTGGGGATGATGATTATGACAACGACGACGACGACGGTCAGGGCGATGCTAAAGAAGACGAGGGTTCGGATCCTGAGGCTATGGACGAGGACGGCGATTTTGACGAAAGCGAGATGGGTTTGATGGGTGGTAATGCGAATGACATAAAATACGCTGATTTTTTCGACCCCCCTCCTCTTAAAGCTCCAAAGGGACAACAAAATGACGCTCTGTCCAAACCCAAATCTCCCACTCCTGATGAAGACATCGAGGCTAGGATTCAACGTGCTATTTCCGATGTACAGCGTGACCTTTTCGACGATGATCGGTCCGACGACGAAGAAATGGACGGTTCCGCGCCGCAAACAGGGGCAATTCAGTCTACCCATGAGAAACAGCAAGCCAAGCTCACCGATGAAATTCGACGATTGGAAGCCGCGAACGTCTCCAAAAAGGAATGGATGCTTTCCGGAGAAGCAAAGGCGCCAGATCGACCCATAAATTCGCTGATCGAAGAGGATCTTGAGTTTGAACGGGTTGGGAAGCCTGTCCCTGTTATCTCAACTGAAATATCGGACGATATTGAAGCACTTATCAAGCGACGTATTTTGGCCAAGGAATTCGATGAAGTCCCGCGTCGCCAACCGTATATTCCAGGCGGTGAAGCCCACCATAAGCGTGAACAATTTACTCTCGACGAAACAAAACCACAGCAGAGCTTAGGGGAACTATACGAGGAGGATCATCTTCGAAAAACGGATTCCGTGTTTGTGGATCGGAAGAGCGAGAAGCTGAAGGCTGACCACGAAGAGATTGCTCGACTATGGAATAACATTAGCTCTCAATTAGATACGCTATCGAGCTGGCACCACAGGCCCAAGCCGCCACAGGCAAGCATTAATGTGGTCACTGATGTTGCTACCATTGCTATGGAGGATGCAAGACCAACTGGTGGAGCAGGAATAGATTCGTCTGGCATGCTTGCGCCGCAGGAAGTGTATGCCCCTGGCGACGAGGGCAAGATTCGGGGAGAAATGGTTCTCAAGAGCGGGGTGGCAGTGTCGAAGGAGGAGATGACGCGAGAAGCGAAACTCCGACGACGGAGACGCGAGAAACAAAAATTGAAGAAGAACTCTTCTCAACCTGTTCGTACTGGAAAGCAAGCTGAGAAACAGAAGGTTGTTTCTGACTTGAAGAAAGGTGGTGTTAAGGTCATTGGGAACCAGGGCGATCTTAAAGATTTATACGGTAATAAGGTGTCTTCTAACGAAAATAAGGGGCAAGTTGTTTTAAAGCTATAATATTTAGATGGCAACTTGAGGTTTAGAAAAAAAGAATAATATCATGTTCATCTCTCTAGCTATCATAATAGTGCATTTATTCCATCACTTTATATATCATTGTGTGGCCTCTTCCATTCGTTCTCCTGGTTCTGCAACTTTCTCTCCCCGTTTCTTGATAATGTATAGAAATATGTTTTCTTTTGAATAATGCTCATGATCCGGATCATCCTTTACTTCAACCACATTGAAGAGTTTCTTCGCCTGTTTCATGAATCTGAGATCCGCACGGCGCCGCTTTTTGAAACAAAAGTAGCATAACGAATTCGAACTGCTAAGGAGGCTTTGAAGTGTTGATAATAATAGCGGAAATGCAGGCTCGAAGTAGACACAATCGGCCGCAAGAATGATGGCGGGCTTTGATGGGACCGTCTCTGGGAGCGCGTTACCCCAGTCGAGTACGGCCGGGTGGACGATGTCGGACAGACCGTTAAACTGGACATTACTTTGCATCAATGACAACATCGGGATCTGGTCGGTGATATATATTGGCGAGTCAACAGTGCATCCTCGTGCCACCGCGAGTCCAACGAGCCCTCCTCCAGCACCAAGTTCGACACTAAAAGTAACAAATATCATCACGTAAGTTAGAGTTCCCAAAATAATTGATTTGCCAAAAATACATTCTTTGGTCTCTTTTTTAAAAGTAAAAAGGCGGAAATGGGTGTTGGATAATACAGACATGCTTTTCCCACAAAGGTCAGACTTGTGCTTGCGGAGCATATATTTCGCGAGCACCATCCCGGCTGGCCATAATTTCCCACCACACCCCTCCTTCAGATCTTCCTTAATTTGTAGAGGGGGCTGTAGGAGTCCATCGAGAGAGAGAAGCACTGTTCCCGCCCTTTTGTTTTCACGGACCGGAACAAGGGACTCACTGATAGCGAGTGGTAGAGCTGGCTCCGATAACGCAAGGGCCGATTCGGCAGAGGCGCCGATTTCACCCATAGGCAAGGTTTCTTCCTAACCGTTCTGATAATGGGCGATAGTAGATAATCTGTAATCGGACGACAACAACGGCAGCAGCAACAGCAATTCCGGGGAAATTGTCGAGAGATTGGTAGGAAATTGCTTCCTTGAGGACAACTTTGAGAGTAATATTTCAATTTAGATTGCAGTCATGGCTTGCACTCACTCTGCATATTGCAAAACCGAAATAGTATTCATTATTTTTTGTGTGCAAGAGGGGAGGTATCAGAAGACAAAACTTGATAGTGAATATTATTAATAGCTCGGAATTGAAGGTTATCACAAGACAAGAAGAAAATTGAGTGCTCCATTGTTGTGACGAACTTTTTGTGTATCGAGCGAGGGGCAACAATCTGTCGGGTCTCTTGGGTAGTTGGAGATAGGATAATGCATATCATCCCAATCGGCGGGGATGTTGTTCCGTCCGGCGCTAATCACGTCTAGCGCTTGATGCGATGAGGTCATTCTAACTCCGAAGTATCATCAATCGCGTCTATAAATCAACATGTTGGTTTATCCAGCCTTAAATTGCTTCTGATACTGTTTAGTCTGCCCTTCAAAAAGTCTTACATCGACCTATTTGCTTTTTCAATAAACCTTTTAACTCCCCTCGCTAGTTACCCCTCCATGCCTTCAACAAAAAAAAGACACACGCAGGACAATGGAGAGACTCCTCAACGAAAAAAAGCTAGAACGGACAACAACAGCTCAGTCGCGTCACTTGAGGTTGGTACTACTATAGGGACCCCTTTTCCTGCATCTGAGACGAAAGTCGACTCCAACGGCGATTTCTACTGGAACATTTCGCGTCTTCGTCGTCTGACGGTTTCCTCCTTTAAAGGCCGTACCATGGTCAGTGTGAGAGAGTACTATGAAAAAGATGGACAAGAACTCCCAGGTAAAAAGGTTAGCATCATACTACTCTCCACGTGAATATGTATATGCACACATATACATATTCATCCTCAACGAACTGCGATTGTGAAAAGCCTAGTTGTCATGCCTGCTAAAATATGTCTTCAGGGGATATCAATGCCTTTGGAGCAGTTTAATACCCTGGTCCAGCTGCTGCCCAATGTTGAAGCGGTCATTAAAGAGAAAGGTGGATCTCTAGATAGGCCAAATTATGTTGACGGGAAAGGCAAGGATGTCGCGAAGAGTGGGCCAGTCCAAGAGGAGTCGGACTCCGAGTCTGATGAATCTGAAGTCGATTAGGTTTAATTCTTCTTGCATGTTTTGACTTGTCCTTTTGTTATTAATTATCCTGTAATAATTGTAATCGTCCTTGTATTCTGCATACCACGGCATGTTTCCTTCGGTGTTTTGTGACATAGAAATAGGGGAGCACGGAATTTTACTTGACTTGATATAATTGTTTCCAGGTCTATCTACGTTTTAAACTTCCAACATGTACTATATCTATTTATTAATGTCACCAGAGCGCCGTTCGGCAAGTAACCATTTTTAGATCACGTGCTCGTCTCCTGTGTTTCTATGCGGCTGGCTAATGACCCTCCCTTCCAAGCATGTTGAGGATCTCTCCCTTTTCGAGCCTTGCTTTCTTCCCCCACCTTGCCCCACGCACCGCCGCCGGGAGTTTTTACAACTATGCGGTCACCGGGTAACATCTTTGCAGTATTTTTCGCTCCCAAGTTTATCTCCCGCACGTCCCATTCACCTAGCTGTCCTCGCTTTGGTGTCCTCCTCACCCAAATATTCTGTCCACATTGAGCATCCTCGCCGCCATTTAAACCATATGGATGGTACACCCTGCGCTCTGAGAGGATGGACACTTGTACTGGAATTCGAAACTCGATATCCCGGATGACGCCATCTCCACCACGGTGCTGACCATTCCCACCGGACCCTGGCCTCAGACTGAACTCTCTTAGCAAAACTGGATATCTTCGCTCAAACACTTCAGAATCCGTAATACGAGTGTTAGTCATATGTGTGTGAACACCTGAGGTCCCTTCCCAGTCTGGGCCAGCACCACTTCCACCAGCGATGGTTTCGTAGTACCCAAACCCTTTGGTTTCTTCTTCTCCCGAAATATTCCCACCATACCCAAAGGTTAGATTGTTTGTATCGCCCTGAGAAGCAGCGCACGCTTGGAAGCATTTTAAGATTACGTCGGTCACTCTCTGGCTCTGTACTGCATGTTAGGAGAAGAAAAAGAATAGAAAAAGGAAAGCCGAAACAGGCAGGGGAGCTGAAGGAAGACAACCTACCGTCAAAACGTTGCCGCCAACAACGGCCGCCTTATCGGACGGGGAGAGGAAACAATTTTTCGGTATTCGCACATTGATTGGCTTGAGACAACCTTGGTTCAACGGAATATCTTCGGATATCAGACACCGTAAGCAGTAAATGATTGCAGAGTAAGTAACAGCTTCCGGTGCGTTGATGTTCCCTGTGATTCTAGTAAGCATTCGGGCCTGTGATTGACATAGCTTGAAACTGACCATATACTTCAGGGCCGGTGCCTTCAAAATCGAATATTGCTTCCCCTTTCTCCGCATCAATAGCTATCTTCAGATGGATTGGACTTCCATCATCCATGTGGTCGAGAGCCACAAGATCTTCACCTTCAAACCTTTTGCTAACGGATTTCAGAAGATTCCTGACACTAAGTTCTGCGTTATCTTGGATGCTATTCATATAGAACTGAACAGTATCTTCCCCGTATTCTTTGATCAACATTGAGATGAGGTTAATTCCTTTCTGATTTGCGGCAATTTGAGCTTTCAAGTCGTTTATATTGTCTGCAAGACATCGTGTGCCGCTGCATCCAGGATACTGTGCAGGTTCATGATATAAGAGGTAGGTAATTCGCTCTTCGTTGAATATGCCTTCGGAAACCAGCTTTTCTGACTGTATCGCCGCGCCTTCTTGGGATAACTCTTTTGAATGAGGGGGCATCGAACCCGGGAGTATACCACCAATGTCCGCTGTTTGTTTAACAGTTAGTTATCTTCGAAGTACGTTAATTCGGGTCTTAGAAATAAGTTGAGTTTTGACTAACCATGATGTGCCCTAGATGCAACGTAAAATATAATCTTCTTGCCATTGAAAGCTGGTGTAATCACGGTGATGTCTGGCAGATGAGTTCCGCCGAATTCAGGATGGTTGCTGACTATAACATCGCCTGGTTTGAGTTTTCCGGCCCATATTTTGGACTGCGTTCTGACGCAGGTCGACATGCTACCGAGATGAACCGGTAGATGTGGCGCATTTGCCACAAGTCCGCCATCAGAATCAAACAAAGCGCACGAGTAATCTAACCTTTCCTTGACATTTGTGCTAACGCTCGTTTTCTGAAGTGCGCGACCCATTTGTTCCGCAATAGCCATGAAACGGTGTCCAAATATACTGAGCATGACCGGGTCAACTGTGTTAACGCTAACGTTCGTATCTCGGAATTCAGACGCGCCGATATTGATAACAACATGGGTCTCGATGATTAGAGCTGCTGCTCCTGGCGTGATTACTAGGGTTTGCGTCCCGTCAGCAAGAATTGCGGGTCCATGAATACGGTCATTGACGTTCAAATCTTCAAGTTTATAGATCGGCGTTCTACGACGCCCACCCTCAAAATATACTTGAGAAACACCAAATTCCTTTTCACCTCCTATATCCTGAGGTTTGGCTTCTTGTAGTTGCTGATCGACAGTCTTCCCTAAATCGTCAAAACTCTTTCCGATTGCCCGCACCCGAACATCATCGACGATAATATCCCGGTCGGGTAATACAAATCCAAATTCTTGTTCATGTTGCTGGACGAAAGCTTTGCCATAGGCCCAATCGCCGCCATTATCGGACATTTCGGTAGTTATCTGCGATTTAGGATTGATTATCATCAGCGCAGACTCGGTTCCTCGATATCTCATGTTCAGATATTCCTCAAACACGATAGACTTGTCCTCGAATCCCTGGTCGTGCAGCCGTCCTCGAGCTCCCTCTTTCAACGTGTTCATTTTTTGTTTCAGCTCCGTTATGGTACTTCCATCCTCAGACCACACTTTGGATTCCGGAACCTGACTTTCATCCACCACGTCTGCAAGGGCCATACCATACGCGGATAGGACTGAGGAATAGCGGTGGACCAAAATCTGCCTAATTCCAAGGTTTTCGGCAATCGCCACCGCATGCTGGCCACCTGCACCACCAAAAGTTGCCAATCTATGCTTCGAGGTGTCATGTCCTTTGGCCTCGGTTAACGAGCGGATGGGTCTTGTCATTGATTCATTCGCAATTTGGATAAACCCATACGCGACTTCGTCTGGAGTCATTTTCTGGCCTTCAGGCAATTCTTTATTTATCGTTGCTGTCAGTTCTTCGAAAAGTCGCGCACTTGCATGTTCATCCAAGCCCTCATTTTCTTTCGGCCCGAATATTTTAGGAAAGAAATCCGGTAACAATCTCCCGAGAAACAGATTAGCGTCCGTGACAGTTAGCGGGCCACCTTTGCGATAACAAGCAGGGCCAGGGTGTGCGCCGGCGGACTCGGGTCCCACCACGAACAGGCCATTTCGATAAAACAAGCGTGACCCTCCACCAGCAGCAACAGTATTAATATCGAGCTGGGGACTTTGTATCGTGACGCCGGCGGTCGTAGTTTCGAAAACATGCTCATAACGACCGGAACCATACCGGCTAACATCGGTGCTGGTACCCCCCATATCAAACCCAATTACGGGTATGTCTGTCCTTGGGTCATAAGACGTAAGTGCATAGCCGACAACGCCGCCAGCTGGCCCTGACAGAATCGCGCGCAAGCCAGAAAAGTTGTCAATATCGACTAGACCGCCATCTGATTGCATAAATTCACATCGCGCCCCTCTTAAGCCAGGTTCTTTTTTGAGGCTGCTTGTGCCAAGTCCACCTTCAAATCCAGACTGAAAGCCTGAGATGTACTTGCGAATAGTAGGCGTTAGGTAAGCGTCAGCACAAGCTGAAGTTGCCCTGGGCACCAACTTGATCATAGGCATGAGCTCATGGCTCAAACTAATATGATCGAACCCAGTTTGTCTTGCGAGCCTCCCAACCATTGCCTCATGATCCGGAAAGGTATATCCATGCATGAGACAGACAGCAATACTTCGGAATCCCTCATCGTAGAGGGTTTGGAGCTGGGTCTTTATGAGGCTTTCGGACGGTCGCCGTAGTATCCGGACGGCCTCTGAGGACAGACCGCGCACAATTTCTGCATTCGGGGGGGACTGATCTCGTGGGGATGTTGGTGTGATGTGCCGTATCGGATCCTCTGTATAGTCCTCCAGCGTGACTCGCTCATCCACCTCGATAACCTTTTCGTATAGGACGTCAGGTCGGCGAATGGCCAGATCAAAAATTTTAGGGCGGGACTGATTGCCAATTTCCAGACAATCTTTGAATCCCTTCGTCACTACTAAGGCCATTCGCTCTCCTTTCCTTTCTAGTAAAGCATTCGTAGCCACTGTAGTTCCCATCCGAATGCTCTCTATCTTAGAAGTGTCCAATGGCTCCCCACGAGGGATTTCGCGCCCTTCGAACTTGGAGAGTAGCCGACGTATGCCTTCCAAAGGCGCATCATTGTAATTGGTTGGGTCTTCGGACAGTAGCTTGATAACAATGTCATCTTCCAACTTCCCAGTGCCAGGATTGCCTACGCAATCTGTAAAAGTGCCGCCACGCTGTATTAGTTAAGTCAGCAAATTGTCAGTCTCGTAGCGGAAGAAGGGCATACATACGTCAATTGAGATCCGGATGCCGTGCCCTTGTACTGGAGCAATCATTGCGGAGATTGAAGATGGTATTGTCCAATATTGCCTTCGGTTTGGATGGAGAAAAAGATAGTCTCATTCAAACAAAAGCATGCAAAATATGGGAAAACTAGATGAATATTCTTATATGTCAGCAGGCAGCGAAATATGCCGCCTCAACTCTTTTATATTATATAACATCGGGAACGTTTGCCGGGGCTTGATAATGCGGACCGAACAGCACAGAGTGGGGGCGGGGTTCGATGTCAGGGGCTGGGTGAGTTCTCTTGAAGGTCGCAAAACGCTCTATTTGTATTGAATTATTATTATTTAATCATCGATTATCCTAGCCCCCACTGTAGAAGCACTTGATGGCCCTTGTTTCATGCCGTTGAGGCTATTATTATCTTGATTTCTCTTCCATGTTTGGCAGTTCGAGATATGTCGTCGAAAGAAGCTTGGCTTGGCAATCCGAACTCGGCCTTGTCGCTGCCTGACATCATCAACTGTCTGACATCACGTGCGGATATAATTGTCAACAACAACAACAAACAAGCTTGACATTATATAAACATCCATAGATACAACGCACCGCTTCCTTACGGTTTCTCTTCCAGTTACCCACTTATTGCTCACTATATCGCGTAAAGAAGTTGCAGATTTAAATTCTTTACTGTAAATTCACGCGACTGCTGACCTCGTCGAGGGGTGCCACTCCCGGCTCTTTAACTTCATCACGCCTTTGAATCCATTTACGCGTCTGGCCTCAAGAACTACACACATAACATGCCTCGACCGCCTGCCAGACGTGGGAGTCGCCCAAAAGGTGCTAAAATCCCAGAAACGGCTGCGGCACGCGACAGCAGACAGCCCTACGAGAATAATTTTGCTGTGGTAGTTCTACAAAAGTCGAATCAGGCCCAAGGTCCTGAAGCATACAACGGTTTTACTGAGAAGATATCCCGTGAGGGTCACAGGGAGAATTCACATGGGGCAGCTCACATTCAGAGAGGTGAACCGGTGGCCAATGAAGAGGGTGATCTAGAGGTAGCAAAGCACCAAGCGCAAACGCCTGCCTCAAAGCATCAAAATGGCGCCAGCAAATTACCGGCCCCAATTGACGCTATGTCTTCCGCCACAGGAAAAGCATTTCTTTCCAACCTTCCCAACAGAGGGGATAGCAGTTCCAGAGTACAAAAAATCGGAACTCCAGCTTTTGAAAGCTCGATGCTTAGCAATTTTAGACGGCGGCCCAGACAACCTAGTATCCTTCAAATGATGCAAGGAGATCCATCCTCCGAACTTGACGCTGATGATGATGATTTACTTGGGAGTTTCGACCCGGATGATGAATCAACTCCCCTGAAATTTTCCAGCCGCAAAAGTATACCTCAACACTCTGTATCGACCCCGTCTTCCACGCCGCGGAATTTACTTAGTGCAAGCCTAAAGAAAAGGAAATTACACACCGAAGCCCAGGTGCAGGTTTCTCGGTCTCCCGATCCATATGAACTTGCGATTGCAACCGACGAAAGCGCCGACAGTAGTGCCTCTGAAGATGACTTGCTACCTACTCCAAAAGGGGCGCAGTCGACAGAGCCACCCGAAGTGTTAAGTCAGACAATGATGCCACCGGAGAGCAGCCCAGTCTCTAGTGTCGAGAAACGAGGATTAGATGCTGCGCATTATGAACGTTCAGAAAATGCAAAATCTCCCCTTAGAACACGAAAAGCTTCGGGAAAACAACCTCCCACAGTTTATAAACCCCAGGTTTCTACTGCGACTCTGAGAGAAAACTTGCTTCCTCAACGGCGACTGCGAAATATACATAGAGGAGCAAACCACGGCAATAAGCTCACTTCAGATGACATTGAGAGTGAACACCTTCCCAGGGACTATTCCGGCACATTTGCCGCCGATCAAGATGAACTGAGTTACTCAGCGTCGAGGGTTTCTAAAAGGCGAAAGAACGCAGCAGGAGCAGGAGCCAGAAAAGGTACAGGAAACAAGAAGCGAGCTGATACAGCCGGGGATATCCAGGACCGACGACGGAAACCGGCGATCAAGTCAGCTAATATTCAACCGTCCACGATTTCGCAAGTAGCACACTCGAAAAAGGGTGACGAGATCACTTATTCCTCGCGCAAAAGACATGCAGAAATTGCCGACAAGGAGAACCAATTGATCCATACGGCATCCTCTCCCCCACTGGAATCCGAAGTGCCTATTTCACCGCCAGCCTCAGAACGCGTTTTCCTAAGCGAAGAACTCATGCAACAAGCACGAAAGTTCGCCGAAATTAGCCAGTGGCCCCTAGCCTTTGAGGATGCCACAGTGACATCGTGTCAGAGCAGCCCATTCCGATGAAGATTATTAGCTCGTTTGAGATTTATGTATATAATATAACAGTTTGTTACAATAGCAGTCTATCCATGTTCAACTTGCGTGGCTGTTACAATTTTGTAGAACATACCACTGAAAATTAACATTCATGAGCTGTCTAATGTTTTTGATCCATGGATAATATCTCATGGTACTTTTAAAGACCTTCGCGCGTTAATGAGTGTATCGCCGGGTTTAGACGGAATGGAACGGCTACCCATGGGCTAGAGGTAGCTTGCTTGCTTACTCAGCAGACATAGTCCCTCCTCCTCACTGCAACACCCCGCTCCTATAAATTATCAATAATAATACAACTATTCCCGCTCTCTTATGAATTGATCAGTGCCGTGGGTTAAACTGGTTTTGAATGCCCCCAAAAACTAAAAAACTAGTAGAAATGGATGCTTCTGTCCATAAAATCCTTGCAGGCAAATACCCTGCCAAAGACCATGCAAAACGCGTTGCAGCCCGCATACGAGAACTTGGGCACGGGGAAGCTGGAATCATTTATCTCGAAGGCCAGAAAACCCAGATGATTGAGGACAATGATGGAACAATGCCTTTCCGGTAAGACAATCTAAAGTTTTTGGATTTTCCATATATATCAGCTGCTAACCTGCCACCCACAGCCAGCGACGCAACTTTTTCTACTTATCAGGCTGTCCTCTCCCCGATTCATATCTCACATATAACATCGAAGAGGACCACCTAACGCTTTACATTCCTCCCATTGATGAAGATTCGGTCATCTGGTCGGGTCTGCCACTTTCACCCGATGAGGCGTTGGAGCTATACGCCGTAGACACTGTCCTCTCAACGGCTGATGTAAATGCTAGTTTGGCACATTACTGCTCAGCGAAGGGCGGCAAAAAGGTCTTCGCAATATCTGACCAGGTTTCTCCGCATATCACCTTTTTGCCATTCCAAGAGACCGACTTTGATGTTTTGAAGCGAGCTGCTGAGGAGTCCCGGGTTGTTAAAGACACTTATGAGATTGCTCTTCTCCGTCGAGCGAATGAAATATCTACTAAGGCACATGTGGCGGTTTTCAAGGCAGCTAAATCGGCCATAAACGAGCGGGAATTGGAGGCCACTTTCATCGCCACTTGCATGTCCTATGGCTGCCGAGAGCAGTCATATCATCCAATCTTTGCCGGTGGGACAAACGCGGCAACGTTGCACTACCAGAAAAATGACGAAGATTTAGTTGACAAAACTACTGGAGAAAGGAAGTTGAACATGTTAGTCGATGCTGGAGGAGAGTATCGGAACTACTGCGCCGATATCACGCGGGTTGTCCCCCTTTCGGGAAAGTTTTCGGCGGAATCCCGACAGATATACGATATTGTCCTGGAAATGCAGATGACCTCTTTGGCGATGATTAAAGCGGGCGTAATGTGGGAAGATGTGCACTCGAATTCCCACCGTGTAGCCATCCGCGGACTGCTGAAGCTCGGTATACTTTGTGGTACGGAGCAAGAGCTGTTTGACAAACGGGTCAGCGTTGCCTTTTTCCCCCACGGCCTGGGACATTACCTTGGCATGGACACCCATGATACTGGAGGCAATCCAGATTACGAGGATAAGGACCCAATGTTTAAATACCTACGTTTGAGAGGTGTTTTAGCATGTGGCGGTGTTGTGACTGTTGAACCAGGGGTAAGTTGTAGCATATCTATCACCTCTAATCGGGGCAATAAAAACTCTTTCGCGCCGTTGACTAGTGCTCCAATGAAAACTAACACATGTTCAATAGATCTACTTTTGTCGTTTCATCATCGACCCTTATCTCGCTTCTCCGGATTTGGGCAAGTATATAGATGCCAGCGTCCTTGAGCGGTATTGGAGTGTAGGCGGAGTGCGCATCGAAGACAATGTAGTCGTCACACAAGACAGCTACGACAATCTAACAACAACTCCGAAAATTCCAGAAGAGATAGAGAAACTCGCTGCAGAGACATAATAGCTTTCGCCAAGTTTGTCTTAATTCATTGGGGGTATCCCTATATTTGCAAAGTAATTTCAAAATTCTAACATTCAAATTTTCATGACCCAAATCTAAAAGTATTCAAGTGCAGCATTCAAGACCATATTCCAGATCTATCTATTGGATCACAGCCTTTAACGCCTGAAGCATTAAAGCAAAAATAAATCCTCTTGCCACAGACTTGACCTGAAGAGAATCAAAAACATGCCCCAAAGCCTCTGCGGTTGCAGCGTTACCCATGATACTCGTCAGAGCCTGCGGCATGCCTCTTGTCACTAGCAACTTTCGCGCCTTGATTCGAAGCTCTTTCTTTTCATCATCAGTCAAGGGAGGAGGCCACGATTTGAGTTCATCTTCAGTTGGGAGTGCATTTTGCCGTAGGACAGTGATGTGGGTCGCCAGGGCATCATCAGAGGCATTAGATTCGATAAGCGATTCCTGGACAAGCAGGCGAATAGCCTCAATGTTTGGATTCCCGGGCCGGAGCAAAAATGACTTCGCGGCGTTCAACAATTTTTTTCTAATGCCCCAGGCGGACGACAGAGCATATAGTTCGTTAATGACAGCAAACAGGAGCTCCACTGCGACACCGGTCTCCTCCTCAGAAAGAGACAAAACCCTCGCTTCGTTTGAGCCAGGCTTAAACTGCGATTTCGGAGATTCGATATCTGGCTCAGACTTAATAGCCCTATTGCCCTCAACGTTGGTTGCTTGTCCGGTTAGACAATATGATACGGTCTTGGTTTCGTGCGGGTGTTCCTCGCTGGCGATGGGTCCATTGTCTTGATTCTCACCAATGTGTTCAGTAGCAATAGAACGGGATATTTGATCCACGAAAGGTACTTTGAGGGCCGAGTCTTCCTCCTGATTGTGCGTAACATAAGCCAGAGATTTGTCGGATCCATTTTCACTCGAGCTAGAGTCAGGAGGAATATGGTATTCTGTATCTGAACGCGAAGGGGAATGGGCCCCCTCCGTCTCACGGGCGTTTTGACTGATTCTAGGTCTATTAAAGAAATCGCTAGGGGACATTCTCAGCTTCGGATCCATCCTGTCGCGGGGGGGCCAGTCGACTGAACGTTTCCCAATACTACTACCGGCTCCAAACACTCCAGTGACACCTTCAAGGACAGCCTTACCGCCGCCAGCTACTCCTTTAGGAGCATTGCTCAGGACTTCTAGTACCCCTTTGCCCATATTTTCAAACACTGCCTGGCTTGGAAAAGAAAATCCGCCCTTCCCATTCCCATTTGGCGATGATGTCGCACCCCCTCGTTCTTTTTCTAGAAACCTTTTCATAGCCTCGCATCCAGCGAGCCGTTCAAAGCCTAGGGCGTGTTGAAGGTAGCGTTCAAGGCTTTGCCGTAGGTCTGACTTGTACTGACCTTTCCAGGTCGGCAGTTCTTTGTGCTGTTCTATAAAATCAGATACCCCAGAGACAACCGAGATGCGTCGTAAAACTTCATGGAGAACTTCGAAGTCAGAATATTTCCTCGCGATGACCCAGCCTGGATGACGCGAGCTGGCGGGTTCAATTTGTAACAAATAGTCATCCGTGGGTTTCACGCGCATTTTCCCTTTGTCGTTGGCGATGGTGTCGTCAAAGATTGATACAGAAGCACCGAGAAGGATCATATGAATCGAACCTAGTAGATCAGAATTAGCTTCCTGTGATTCCAGGCTAGGAATAAACCCAAGACAGGGTATTCAGTAGTTGTGTTTGCTTCCTACCTTTCTGTTTCGAACGCAGTTCGTTTATTGAGTTTCGGACATCACCGAGTTCATTCGAACTCCTCGACACCTCGGATCTTGTGGTGACATTACTATTCCAATTGCCATCACTCCGGGTTGCAGTCGCTTCTAGATCAGAAGTTTTAGAGGATATGCTATCCAAACCGATGTCGCTATCGCCGTCAGTTCCAATCATCGGTGGTTGTTCGTCATTCCTTCTACCGTCAACGGCAATCATCGCACTAAGGCGCTTTGCTTCTCTTACCGCCTCTTGCATCTCAATTTGTGCCTTTGTCAACCCCTGGTTTTCCTGGTTCATTCGCGAATTTTCAATGGCAATCTCCTCGTTCATGGAATCTTCAGGTATATTGCTATTGTCAGCTAGAGAGCGGGTAGCAAATGCCTCCAACTGATCCTTCCGGGCTCTGTCAACCCCAATATCAATTACATTCATCAGTTCTGTCTCCCCTTCCTCTAGGAGCTGCACAATCCAGCCATTGATCCATTCTGGCTTTGAACAATTGTCGATTATGCTTTCCAGGATGACACCTGAAAATACTTCGCGAAGAAAGACTTTGACTGGTTCACACTTGTATAAAGCGGGCTCCAGAAACGTTTGTAGAATGTCAGATGCGACGAGCCTGAGCTTCGCACGTTGCTGCTTGGTTGATAAAACATTCGCTAGATTACTTTCAGGATATTCATTCAGGTAGGAAAATATAGCATCTGCTGTAGAGATTGGGGTGGTGGAGGCGGATTCCAAGGCAGAGGAGAGTTCATTTAAGAATACGACGACGATAGACGATGCGTTGGTGACAAAATGGAGGAAAATATCTGCCGGTCTTTTTCGTGAGAGGTGGGAGGAGATAGAAATAATAAAACGAGTAAGGCTCGAACGGCAGGACTGTGGAAACGTCTGTTCCGATGATAGAATAGGCCCATACCACCATCTATGGCATCGAAGTTAGTCTGCGAAGGTCGCCAATAGTAAATGCGCACTTACCGGACGTAATCTCGAATGATTGCATCAGTCAGAGTATTCAAAGCTGCTGCTGTTGCGGGCTGGAAATCAGAATAATCTAACTCGGTCGTTGATATGTCTGCAAGACTTGTTTGTTTGCTCGGTTTATCAGCAGTCCTCGATTCGTCCCAGCTCAGGAGTCTATTAGCCACTTCAATACCCAACTCCCGCCTCCTTATGGAGAGGTCCGATTTCACGGATTCATCCCCACTCTCTTTGTAACCCTCCCATGATGCATGAAGCCCGACACCGGCGAATACCCCAAACAGCACCAGACTAAGTCTTCCGAGAAACAAATAAGTAGCCGCAAGGATGACCCCACCCAAAGCAGCCAAAGTGGCATGGTTAGCGGACGAGAGAAATTGTAAGCATTGATCAAGCAGAGGGCTCTGTACCGCCATAGAATGGAAAGTACTCGTGGCCTCAACTGTACACTCCACAGAATCTCTCGGACCTGATGGAATGGAATCACCAATGGACGCCGAAGCGTCCGTCGTCTCTTTGGGTTGAGACTCCTCCATTATCCCAAGGGATATGATAACGGCGCGACACTGCTCATTGGATTGTTATGATAGCCAAAATTGGCACCATTTAAGATGGGTTGAACCATGGAGCCGCGCGCCTATTGGGGGTAGGGGTGCGTGGTACGGTACGGACGCGAAACGTTGTAACTATACCATACCCCCGCACTCTTGCTGGCTTCATTCATCAACTTAACTCCCTACAATCTTGCGCAACTACAAGGCCTTGCTACCCAAGATATTCTTCATCAATCAATCAGATGGTCGAGCTTTTATATCGCATATCTCATTCATGGTGTCCCCTTTTTTTAATTCACTTCGACTAGCGACACGCAGCCAAACAAAGCTCCCTCTTTCGTCTTCCGGTCACCATGTTGTATCACGGGCTGATCCGATGAGACTATCCAGATACCCTGCTAGGTTTTCGGTGTCTCTCCACACGGCACTATTTTTTCCTGGTTTGCACTCCGCCCGCCCTCCGTTACCAATGCTGAGTCTCGATAGGCCATGGCGTTCAACGCGTAGGAATGACTACCCCGTGGTTGGAGGCTTTTCCATCCACCGTGAAGCCGTTTCTGGAAGAGATGGATAGCACTCTTAACGTTCGTCTCTCAACGATTATCTCGCACGGGCCAAACTCGAACCTAAACAGGACGGAGAATTCCCAACCAGCAATCATGGCGATGTCGATATTGATTCTTCGTGTTCTGCATGAGCATTTTGGTTTCGACACAAGAGCGCGGATCGATGTTACATTGGGCCATAGCCTGGGGGAGTACGCTGCTTTGGTAGCTGGAGGTTATTTGGGATTTGGACCGGCCCTCAAGATGGTTCGACGCAGGGCAGAGATAATGGCTCAATGCACCGCCGATGCAAGAAAACTTACCGGAGAAACTTATGGGATGGTAGCGCTCGTCTGTGAGCCTGATCGTTTGACTGACTTGATTAAAACGATTCAGGAATTCCTGGATCATAGTTCTCCGGGGTCGAACGACGATATCAGCTACGAACTACCGCCAATACAACAAGTTTCAATTGCAAATATCAACTCCAAGAATCAAATTGTGCTGAGCGGTAGCATTGAGCGGATAAAGCATCTGTTGATACAGCTTCGTCAGTTTTCGGGGCATGATCCGAGGGCTGTCCGATTAAGAAGTGAGAGCCCGTTCCATAGCCCAGTTATGAAACCAGCAGCGGACTACATGCGACAGGCTCTTGAGCACGTGGATATCCAGTTTTCTGCTTCGATACCCTGCATTTCAAACGTATCCGCCGTTCCCTTCCTGTCAACAGAAAACCTCAAAGACCTCCTTTCGAGACAGTGTGTGGAGACTGTGAGGTGGTGGGATAGCATAAGATATCTGGATCAGGAACGAGGGGTGAAGCGGTGGATTGGCATCGGACCTGGCAAAGTAGGAAGAAATCTTGTGGGAAAGGAAGTTGGGAAGGTTTCCACCCGAGGTGGAGGAGTATGGGCTATCTGTGACCCCAGGGAGATCGAACTGGTACTTACTGATCTAAACAAAAGTGAAGGCTAGATCACTAAGGCTATGTGCAGTCACCCTGTGTAAGATTGTATAAGCTCATTTAAATGCCAAGCTGTATACCTTATATGATCTATTCAATTATAAAACACAGTCTGTTCACTAAAGCATCTACCAGGTTGAGGGCTGAAGATCACTCTGAAAATCACACCTCATTTCCCTGTTTCAGAAACTGAAATATCATACATCTGAAGATGAACACTTAAGCAGACACATCAGATGCTAGAAAGAACAAAAAATCAGATCTATATCTCTCACTCACTAGATCTCTGTAATAGATTCATGCATGTGAATCAGAAATACAAAAGTATAATACTATATAATTTTATATAAGAGAATTACAGTATTCTGAAAATATAATAATATAAGTGTGAGAGTGAAGCACTGAATAAACAGTGTGAGAAGCTAATAGTGAAGAAATAGATAATAATAGATAATAATAGCAAGATATGTATATGATTGTAGCAGTATATAGTTAATTACTAGTTAAGAGAAGAGTATTAAGAGCTGCAGAGAGCTTCTGTAAGTATATATACATATATATATATATATAATATCTGTGACAGGCCTACGCCGAAAAGATTGGCATTAGATATAGAGCTTATATAACAAAATAGAAAATGTTAGAGAAGGAAAAGAAAAGATGCAAGAATTTCAGCAGAAGTAAATATTTATACATATATAAAATAAAGCTCTGAGTGAGTCTCAGAGTAGAAGAATAGAGACTTTAATAAAGATTTTAATCAAGAATCAGAGTTTTCAGAAATAAAAATTCATAAAATATATATTTTTAATAAAATATAGTGAAATAATCTATTAATTAGATATAGTCTATTATATTAGCTTCTCTTTTCTGAAAATAAAAGTTAAATAGTAGAGTTATAAATGTGCAGTTTTTATTAGTTAAAAACTACTATTTTAAATAGTATAGAGTCTGAAGTTCAGATTAAATAGTTATAATTAATTTATTTTATAAAATATTATTAGCTACAGCTGTAAAATCTTTTATTAAAAGTATTTTTTATTTTTTATTTAAATTTATTATCTTCTTCTATAATTTCTGATAATTATCAGTTAAAAATTAGTTAAAAAGAGAATAAATCAGTGATAGTATAGTAAAATAAGTTTATATAAAAAATATTATAAATTTCTGATAAAGTATTAAAATAATAGTTATAACTATTTAAAACTTCTATTATTTTATATTTTATATAATAATAGTCTAGTGTATAAAACAGATATATAATTTATATATTTTTAAATTTTAATTATATAAAATCTTCTATTTTATACTACTCAGTAGAGTTTTATTAAATATTAATTTAATTCTTTTAATTTAATTTTATATTTATTATAAAGATCTCTGTAGTGAACTATATCTGATTAATAGATCATTTCACTACACTTTACTGAGAGTATACACTTTATAAATTTCTGCTTTCAAGAGCTCTGATTCTTGACTGAAACTCTTATTAAAGCCTCTATTCTTCTGTTCTAAGACTTATTCAGAGTTTCATCTTATATATATATAAATATCTACTTTTATCAAGATTCTTATATCTTTTCTTTTTCTTCTCTAATGTTTTCTATTTTATTATATAAGCTCTATATTTAATATCAATCTTTTTAATGTAGATCTGTTACACTTAGAAAACATTCATTATCTTCTTATTAGAAATGATTAATCATTAAAAAGAGATATTTAAATATATAATAATATGTGAGAATAAGAAGAAAATAACTAGTTAAACAGATGTTAAGTCTTTACTAGATAGAAGTTTATTTATCAGTTACTCTGACTCTGTAATGAAATTTTATGAAAAGAATGTCAGTGAAAGATCTGAGAGTTCTAACACTCTAGATATATAAAATATTTATATAAATATACTTTTTCTGATTTCAAAGAATTCTTAAACACAGAAATAAATACTGTATATTCAATAAATAATAGAATAATATCAACTGATAACATGAGAGAACTCTTGAATATAAATATAGATATAATACTGCAGTGACTCTGAACAATGTTGAAATTATAACAGTAGTAGATAACTAATATACATATGAATCAATAACATCAATATAAGAAAATTCAATGATTAATTTAATAAAAAATCTCTGTGTAGATAATTTCAATATTAACTGAATTAAAAATAAATTCTCTGAATATAGTACAGTTGCTGAAAGAATATCTAGATACTTCTATATATTTTAATACTTCTGATCTCACTCTCTATCTGTCATGAAAATTGAATATACTTATAAAACTAAATATAGATAGAGATATTATTGATTCATTAATTAATCAGAGTTAATATATTAATAATTAACTGAAAGATTATATAAAATAAAAGTTTCATTTATAAATAAAAATATATGAATCAACTTTATATATATCTAATAATATTATTAAGTATCTTGATATTCTATTCAGAGATACTACTATACAGTAAAAAATATTAAATTAATTATAGAGTGTCTGATAGAGAAATATCTCTTTTATAATATTCATCTCTAATTTTAATATCAAGATCTTAGAAGCAGACAGTTAATCTTGAGAGAATAGAATGAAAATCAGTATATTAAAGAAAGTACTGACTTTCAAACTACTATAAATTTTTATAAGTGTTAATAAAGCTTTAACTTACAAAGCTTTCTATATATAACTTTAAATATTGAATAATTATCTTATCAAGCTCAAGAGTATACAGAACAATGATAGAAGATATTATACTCTAATCACTTATATATCTGTATCAAAGAATAATACAGATACTATAAACTGAGTAGACTCTAATATCTATATATAGATAAGAGTCTTCACTGTCTAAATAGATTTTTAAGTCTCAGAAATTATTTCTGAAGAAGCAGTCAATTAATATTAATAAAAAGTATGTATTAACTGTAACTGACTAAAATATATTATTTTCAACTATCAGTTTATCTATCTACTCTTTTATCTGAAGAAAAGATTAATATTAACAGTCTGTGTTAATTATACTGTGTTAAAAAAAGATTCAGATAATAGCTATAAAAATACTCTGATAAAACAGAGAAAAGACTAGCTTCTGTTTAAACTTATAAACAGAAACTTGAAAAGATTGAATAATAATAATTTAAAGAAAAAATAATAATGAATGTGATTCTTATATCTATTATAATAAATAGTATATATAATATGAATGTCATGATAGACAGTGATCTATATTACTATATAATAATTAAATCTTCAGTTATAAGACACTGTAATCTTCAGTATATCTTCTTACTAAAATCTTAATTTTTTACAGAATTTAATGACTCAAGAGATGTCTATATCTGTTATATAATAAAACTAGACATTGATATCAGAGAATATCAATATAAAGATACTTATATATATAAAATTGATAATTTTAACTATAATTTTATACTAGAACTTGTCTGACTATCTGAATAAAACATCTTATTAAATATCTGAAACAGAAGTTTAATATTCTCTAATAATAATTGAGTATATAAAAATGATGTTTATAAAACTATAAACCTTATGCAGATCTCTGCTAATACTTATGAAATACTCTGAAAAAGCTTCTGATGAAGTTACTAATAATAGAACTGTATAATAATTTACTCTACTAGTTTAGCTGATATTAAAAGAGCTTTAGAGAAGTTGTTCTGAGTTATATTAATAGACTTTTGTACAAAGCTTTCTCAGTAATATTATGAATATCTAGATATCTTCTAACAAGATAATATTATAAATCTATCTCTCTTACAAGATTCAGAGATAGATTATAATATTGAACTAGAGAAGAAAAATAATAAAGACTTTGAATCACTGTGAAAATCTCTCTATAATATATTCTAAGATGAACTTCTTCTTCTTTATAAAATACTCAATGATCTGTTAAACAAAGAATTTATATATATTAGTAACTCTTCTGCTGCAGCTTCTATTCTTTTTATAAAGAAATTAGATAAAGAGCTCTGATTCTGTGTAGACTATTGAGAACTGAACAGACTAATAAAGAAAGATTATTATCTTTTATCTTTTATTAATGAGATTCTAGCATGTATTGAATGAGCTCAGTGATTTATAAAGTTAGATATTATAGCTACTTTTCATAAGATCTATATTACTGAAGATAATGAATGATTTACAGTATTCTGAATATAATATAATCTTTTTAAATAAGTAGTTATATCTTTCAGACTAGCTAATGTTTTAAGTATATTTCAGAAATATATTAACTGAGCACTCTGAGATTTTCTTGATAAATTTATATCTATATATCTTGATAATATTCTCATCTTTACTGATAAGTTCAGAGATGAGTATCAAGAATATATATAAAAAATTCTGTAATAACTACAAGAGACAGATCTGCTGATAGATATAGACAAATATAATTTCAAAATCAAGAGTATAAAATATCTAGATTTCATTATAGAAGCTGACAAGAGTATCTGAATGAACTCTGAGAAGATTTCTATTATTTTTAAATAAGAAGTCTCATGTACTGTGAAGAGTGTATAAAGCTTTATTAAGTTCATTAACTTCTATTAACAATTTATATGAAACTTCTCAGATATCATTTAATCATTTACTGAACTTATTAAGAAGAACTCAGTATTCTGA
>PDND01000160.1:0-67449 GCA_002572855.1 [Emmonsia] crescens | reverse complement strand
GGGGGGAAGGGGGGGGGTTTGGAACTCAACTTCCCGCTGCGCTATAATAAATAGGCATAGCCTAGCTTTCATACCTGTTGAAGCTTAAAGGCACTGATTGTTGTGTCATTATGGAAAATTCATTATGGTCTTACCTACCTACCCACCTACCGCGCCTTGTTATTTTTCCTCGGTTGTTTTTATCGCACAGGTTATTTCCCTTTTTTTGTTTTTTTATCCTTATGACTTCGTCTTAAAGCTGATTGTTCTTCGCCCTGGTTTTTTTTATTTATTTATTTATTTTTTAAACTCTGGGTTTCCTGTCCTGTTGGTGGCTTTTTTTTATTTTGCTATTTATTATTGCGCGCTCTGCTTGTCTAATATCATTATGTTTTACAGGTTTTTTGTTTAAATTCTTTTTTGGCTGTTTCATCTACCCTCCTCCCTCCCGCAGCCCCCCACCCCCCCTTTTTTTTTTTGGCTTATATACCTATATCTCAAACCATATAACCATCATGTTCTATAACTCCGATATCTCTCTATATCTATCTCTCTTGATCTTATATATATTAGCCTTCTAACAAAAACAAAAAAAAAAAAAAAAAAAAAACCACCTCTAATCTCATTATCTACTACTCCTTAGATCTAAGGTTAGGGTTAAGTTTTGGTTGGCTGGGGGAGCTAACTCTCTCTTAATTTTCATGAGATACATGTGTGGGGGGTTATTGTTGAGTTTTGTTCTTTCCTCTTCTTATCTTTGGCTGTTTCTTTCTCTCTTTCTGTATCTGTCTTATATTGTTACCCAGGAATTTCAATATCACGCATACAGTTTATTTACCAGCTTTTTTGGTCGTTGGGTTTTCCACCAGCTTTCCCATACGTCAATATTCGTACGACTTCCTTGGCCATTCATTATCTTTAGGCTCAATTGATATTGAATTTCTTTTTATATTACTTGATATGCTACAGGAAAATGGATATTGATTATGTGTGGTATCTAATAGTGAAAGATGCAGGCCACCGCGCTTAATTTGTTATGATTATCAACCTTCCCCCTTTTCCCTCTAGGTCTGTCTGCCTTTGCTTTACAGTATCATTCCTTTCATAGTCTGTTCCGGAAGTTTCTCGTTCTATTTGAGTCCCTCTCCGTCCCCTGCACAAGAGGTTTAAACCCTCTGAGGCGACCTTCGGCCACGTTCTCCAGCGCCCGATTATATTTCTTCAACCCGCCAAGGAAAAATCGCACCGCTTCCTTCTTCCCATTAACATTGCTGCCAAAGAGCCATGAGGAAGTCCCCTTAAATAGACTCCGGTCCGCAATCCGCTCGCATCTCTGCATCCACTGCTTCTCACTCTCCACCGTTGCTTCAATGATTGTACCAGTGCTTCCTCTGCCAGCACCAGTTCTAGTAGCAGTAGCAGCAGCAGCAACTTTCCTGCTCAATTCAGCTTTGCCAATCAAGAAGGAAACGAACCTCACTTGCGTTTCGATGACCGGGGGAATATTACAAAACGGCCCCTGCGGTCCCGTAATCATGAAGAAATTAGGGAAATTGGCAACGGAGATTCCCAGGTAGCTCGTTGGGCCCCTTTCAGCCCAATGCTCCTGTAACATCCTCCCGCCCACACCGCGGATCTGCAGCCTGTTGTAATTACCATCAATAGCGTCAAAGCCAGTAGCGAAGATTACAACATCCAATTCATGCTCCGTCCCATCCCGCGTGACAAGGCCCTTATCCGTGAAGTGCGAAAGCGGGTTTCCAGCACCCACATCGACAATATGAACGTTGTCCCTATTAAATTGATCATAGTAGCCACTATCGCAAAGCGGGCGCCGCGCATACCGGTCCGTAGGCATAAGCATTCTCGCCTTCTCGGGATCCCGGACGATCTCTCCAATCTTCTTGCGAATGAAATCACACGCCGCCTCATTCGCGACAGTGCTGGTGGAGATGTCGCTAAACCCACCAAACATGAAATAGAACCCATTTCCCCGTTTCCACAAGTGTTCGAAGACGCCCTCACGCTCCGCCTCCGGCACAGATTCGTAGGCGCGAGTTGATTCCTCGAACCCAAACCCCACTAGTGATTGTTGCATTTTCGCCATGATCACATCGTAGTCTTTGTTGATTTTGGCGCGGTAGCTGGCACTGACAGGCCCGTCGCGGCTTGGTACGCTATACTGCGCCCGCCGCTGGAAACATGTCAGGCTCTGCACTTTCCCTGCAATCTCTGTTATGACCTGTACACCCGTCGACCCGGTGCCGATCACACCAACGCGCTTATTGCTCAGGTTGATATCCGGCCGCCATGCGGCCGTATGACATATCGTACCCCTGAAATCGTTCATGCGGCGTATATCTGGATAATTCTTCTCGGAAAGAAGACCCAGCGCCGTCACGAGATACCGTGCAATAAAGAGGATCTCCTCGCCCTCCTCGTCCCCTTCTACTTCTCCTTCCCCTCCCTGCCCCCTGCCCCCCACACCCCTCCGCACCTTAACAGCAGTAACCCTCCACACCCCCGCTTCACCATCCCACACCGCCCCCTTCACCCGCATATTCAACGACATATACCTCCGCAAATCATGTTTCCGCACCACATGCTCTAGATACGCGAGTACATCTGGTTGTTTTAGATAGTGGCGGGGCCAAGGGTAGGTGCGTAGGTCATCTTTATCCCATGAGTAGCGGTAGACGAAGCTTTCTGTGTCGGACATGGCGCCTGGGTAGCGGTTCCAGTACCAGGTGCCGCCAATGGAGGGGGATTCATCGATTAGGTGGATGTTGAGGGGTTGGGGTTGGGGTTGGGTTTGGGTTTGGATGTTGAGATGGAGATTGAGGAGGGAGTGGAGTTGGTAGATGCCGCCGAAGCCTGCGCCGATTATGAGGGCGTCGTAGTACTTGAGGGGTTGAGGGGGCATTTTTTGTATATATATATATATACCGCTTTTTGTTTTTCTTTTTCTTAGTTTGATTTGGATGAGAGATGGTTTGTTCAATAGGGTGTATATGTGTAGCGATATTTATATTTATATCCTTGAGATTGTACGTGTGCATCAGCCAGTCGGGACTGAGCTTGCTGAGCTCAGTGAAGTAAAAAATATAAAAAAGGGTATTATTATTAACGATTTTGTTTAGGGAGCTGGTTGTATTTTGTTGAATTTGAAGACTTGTTTCTATACTTGTATATCGAGGTACGGTAGGCAGCTATTAAATAATTGAAACCCGGAGAAACCGAGGGAAAGGAATGAGAGAGATACATATTATATCATCTTGTGACCAGGTTGAGGCATGTGCGGAGTAACTCATGGAGCTGTGGTGTGTCCAGCTTAATCTTGTTCTTGAAGCACGATGAAGATCCACCCAATCAATGCATGTTATGTTGAGGTTTGAGCTTGATTCTACATGGGTGGATATGCCCAGTAGGGGATAATGGATACACCCGCGGATTCGCGGGTAGAGTGGAGAATTGAGGGGCCACTACTCCGTATATAACTAACTAGTTGGAGACTGAGCTGTTGATAATTGTATAAATGCTTTATTTTAGACAAAAAACCATTGAATTTACCATTTACAGACCGTATATGAAATGAAAATGAAGAGAAAGAAACAAACAAGGAAACCTCTCTTTTTCATGCAGCTAAACTATAACTACCTAGCAAGGGTTGAGTTGGCATATAGAAAAAGTAAAAATAAACAGAGAAGTTATGCTAAAACCCAGGAATAAACCAGTTAACCCATTTAACTTGGATTATAAAAAATAAAAATAAAAAGGAACCTCTACTTGATAGCATACATTAGTAAAAAGAATATTTTATGTTGTTTGTTGATGTTGTTCATTGTTGTTGTCTGCAATTTATCTTGCAATCGTTTTTTTTATTGCTTTCTTTTCTCTTTGCCCTCTTCCTCTGGTCCTTGTTATGTTTGGCCCCATTGACCATGCATTCATTCACCCCTCTCCAAATACATCTCTCATCTCTCCCCGCTTATATATAGATAACTTCTATTTCTCTCTTTGCTCTCCTCACTCCCTCCCTTCCCTATCTTCATTCGCTCGTCCGCCCGTTCATTTGTTGCTTTTCGTTGGCCTGTTTAAAAAAAGGGCTTGAAAAAAGGGGCTTGAAAAAAAGGAAAAAAGCCTTTAAGCAATGTACGCCAAATCATCTCCATCCAGCCGCTCAATATACTCCTTCTCCATCAAGGCTTCGATATTCTTCTTGATATCCGGCACCTTGGGCGGGAAGCGGGCTTTCACTTGCTGAATAACCTCTTGCACGAGTTGGACGTGTTTCATCTTCTTTCGTGATTTCATGATACGGACGATGGCGGACTAGATAGGGAGATGGTTAATATTGTTTATAAGAAAGTAAATAAATAGTGTATAAAGTGAAACACTCACCTGGAGCAGAAGTTTCCTATCCTCATCAATGGTCTTATGTGTATCATCCGTCTCATGCTTCTGTTCCGACTTGACAGAAATGTTAAGATTGACTTTAATTTTCTTGGCCTTGAAATTGTAGTTCAGCGCATAGGAGGTGCCGGCACAAGGTTTGCCGTCCTCAGGCGAAGGGATGACAACCTTAGCCTTGACGAGTATACCAAGGTTGGGTTCGAGAACTTCTGGCGCAAGGGCTGTTCCCTTCTCGATATCGGAGAAGCTCAGCGTATCGCTTTCGTTGAAGAGGAGGAGAATCCCCATTTGGTAGGTCGATACCTGGAATGTGTAAGGCACCTTTGTGTTTTTGATGTAGTTGGCGCGGATTTCGCCCTTGCATAGATTCCATAGCCATGTAAGCTTGCGGCCGCTGTGTTTGTCGAAGTAGAAATTCTTGAATCGCTCTGTCGTCTTCACGATTTCTTGAGGGGGGATGAATTGGGTTGTTGGGGCGGTAAGGGGCCAGAATCCCGTTCCGAGGACCTGGAAATGAGGGTCCACTAGCTTCTTCCTGTCCTCGTCATCTAGGACCTTATCCTGCCAGTCTCGGTAGCTGGCGTTGAGGTCCTTTGAGATTTGAATGTCCTGGAACATTCGCTGGAGTTTATTAGTATATTCGAAGCCACAGGCCTCCTTCAGTTTGCTGATCATGCTGGTTTCCGCATCATCTGAAACTGAACTGACATGCACGAGCCGTTTAGCCAACATTCTAGAATAGAACTTCTGGAAAACGTCCTTGTCTTCAATGTATTTGAAGACAGTCATGATCTGGACAAGCATCTCTTCTAATTCCGACTCTTCTGGAGATTTAACTCCCTTCTTCAGCAGGGAATCAGTGTATCGAGCAAGAAGCTCAGGAGATTTGGTCGAGCTTGTGGTGCACAGTGCATTGCGGTTGACAAATTCCCGACAGGCATTATCCAGCGAGCGGACAAACTCCGACTCTCCTGCGAAGGCTATGTTTACCATAGATTGATACTTGGTATGAACCTGTAACAGGGCATCAATGTAGACCTTAGGTTCGACGGCATCTCCATTTGGTGCTACCTTTTCAATAGCCGCAAGGCCAGCTTTTCGAACGTGGGTCTCAAACTTGTTACGTAGAGGGTCTAAGCCGTCCTTAATTCGAGAGAGTAATCGATACATACGAGCAAGATCATCTTGACGTTCGGTATCTAGGAGAGCTTGGAATTCATCCCGCAGCAACGGGGAATGTGCAGTAACCAGGACATCCAAGCATGTCTCCGTTAGATTTTTTGTAATGTCAGGGTGAAGGTACAGGTCAACTCGGCCCCGTTCCTCATCGAGACGGGCTTCCGCCTTTTTCATATATTCCACCACGCTGTTTTCAGCTACGAACCGCTTCGATTCGTTTTCATAGTAGACTCTGGTAGCCTCTATGAAGGGCTTTTCGAAATAGAATTGGTATACCACGAGTGTGGATTTCGTGCTGTCGTTCTCGTCGAGACCGAGAGAGACGAACGAGTCAACGATATTTTTAATCTGGGACTGTTCGATGGTTTCCCCATTCCGTTGCTTCTCGATGAGCTTTAGCACGGCATCCATTACGCTCTTCTGTACTTTTTTGAAGAAGTCTTCTTTCCATTTTACCAGATGGAGAGTGTAGACGTCGTAAATATCTTTCTTTCCCTCATCGACTTCTCGTTTTACCCAATGACGGTTCAGGTATTTGAAAAGATGGTTGATATATTTTGCTGCAGTGGTGTAACGACTCCATTCTCGAATGTAGAAGGTCAACAGAGCTTCGTCGGAATGGCTTAGGGAGCATTCGTAGACATCATTGAGATGACGGGAGAGATATATGCCAAGGAGATTATATAGTTCTTCTCCAAGAAGATGGGCTACCCGTTATAAAAGTTAGCCAAGCTTCATTTAAAACCTCCTAGTTATAAATGAAAATACAAAACTCACCTCCACGATGAGCACCATGGGAAGGGCTACCAGGTGATGAAATGGCTTTTTGTGAGGTACAGAAGTCGTGCACGGCCCTGTTGACGTCGTTAGTCTCCAAGGATAAGTTTGTTAACTTCAAACAGACACGAGGATTACTGACGTGTAAATACCCATATACTAAAGAGAAATAATATATCTAGTTAGCATTCACTTCAACCGCTCTCAGACAGGGCAGCAAACACTAACCGTAAGCATATTAATACCACCCTCTAACTGGGTCATAACCCGCTCGACGCCTTTCTCAAGATACGCCCATCTGCCCTCCAAAGTCAGCCCTGTTATTCCCGGATCCTTGCTTGCCCCGCGTATATATATTTATATATATATGATGACAAAAACACTCACGTTTCCCCGATGTCATCCTTGTGGGGAGTCTGAATCCCTGAAGGAGGCATGGCTGCACTCTCACTTTGTGGTGATGCTGAGCTGCGAGAACGACGGCGTGGTAGTTCGAGGTGGGTTAACCTTATCGACGGAGGGGAGGTTTAGGAGGTTTAACAACGACAGGCTCACGAAGGTAACCTGTTGGTAGGAGAGAGGGTACCAGTGGGCGCAGGGAGGGGGGTGAGGAGGTGGTTAAGGGCGTAACTGTGAGTGTTTTGGATGATGTGCTGTCACCACTTGCTTGAAAGGAAACGAGCGCTTGTTCTTGTTGCAAACAAAAAACGAGTACCGGTTGAAAGAAAGGCACCCCAAATCAGAAGAGCAAAACAGGCTATGAAGTAGATAAAGACAAAGAAAAAAGAGCAGTATATTGTGTATATAAAAGAAGAAGAAGAGGAAGAAGAGAGAGCAGATGCGTGTGTCGTTGAGTCTGCTCTTCAACTCTTCAACTCTCCAGGGTTGGGAGATGGCAAGGCAAGGCAAGGCAGAACCGTCGGGGTAGGAGAATTAGGTAAGCCGCCCGTTTCCAGACGTGGTTGGAGGCTGAAAACAGGCGCTATTCCAGATCGAGATTAGTCTTTGTTTGGATCTCTTATCGATAAGGATATGGGGGTTATGTAATGTATAAAAATGACGGAATGACGTTGATACAGGCAGGAATTACCTTATATATACTCTGTATATCATGGTATAAATAGAGGGGGTTGATTACGGTGTAAAGGGGTATATTAACCTATTTTAACTATTATTATTTGTTATCTAAACTATCCTGGTCATTCAACACCACACTCATGCCAATCACTATAACACCACTCCTCTCCCTCCAAGTAACCCGCCAACAAATCCCTCCCTGGCACCACGTCCCCAACACCTCCATCCACCATAAACCCCTCCTCATCTATCACAGCGCCTTCCAGCCTTCCACCCCAGCCTCCGAAATCAGCCAACACCTGACAAAAACTGGCGTTGTCGAGCCCCAATGGACCTACTCCATGTACCCCTACAGTCACTTCCACTCCACAACCCACGAAGTCCTAAGCATCGTCTCCGGCAAAGCGAAGCTATGTTTTGGCCACGAGGATAATCCGGAGCGATTTGAGGCGGCTGTTTCAAGCGGGGATGTCATTGTTGTCCCCGCAGGGGTGGCGCATAGGTTGCTGGAGGATATTGAGGGTGGGTTTAAGATGATTGGTGCATATCCGCCAGGGAAGGGATGGGATATGTGCTATGGGAATGAAGAGGAAGGGGATAAGTCGGCGGAGATTGGGAGGGTGGGCTGGTTTGAGAGGGATCCTGTTTATGGGGCTAGTGGGCCCGTGCTTGATGTGTAAATCATTGAATGGGTTTTTATGGAGATGGAATTGAGGAGTAGGTACTATAGGTATGTATTGGTGTATATTAATATTGGGTTATGAGAAATAGGGAAAAACATAATGAAAATCATGCCTGTGGGCGCATGTAATGTTGTATATACAAAAGTAATACACCTAGGGGAAAAAAACGCAAAAAGCCCTTTGCTGAACCAAAGCTCTTGTTATTTTCCCGCCATCCCGGATCCCGGCCAAAAGAGGAAAAAAAATAAGGAGATGAAAAATGAAATCAAATGAAATATGAAGAGGTGGAAAAATGAAATGAAAAAAACAGAAAATGAAAGAGAGAAAGAGAGAAAAAAGGAGACGAGCTTATGCGATTATGCATATATGAGAAAAACAAATGAAATTATGCAGGTTCAATGACAGAATTAGAAAGAAAAATAGTAAATGGTGTGCTGGTGGCTGGGAAGAAAAACATGGTTTTTAAAATGAGAAAGATTTACTTGGCCGTTACTCGCTCCACAACTCTGCAGCTTTTATTAGTATGTTTCATCCAATTAATGAAACGGGGATATAAAGGGGTGGAAATAATGGAAGAAAATAAAAAGGTTGTGTACGGACCTTAGAACACTGATAGCAAAGGTCGTAAGCCATGCTATGAGTACAATCAGCAATACAGAAGCAAGCGCCTTCTGCCTATCACAGATAAAATCGTTTCTTGGGTCAAAAATTCCGTCGACCTCCCCGGCTCTACACGAGCTCCGAATACCCGACAAACTCTCAAACGCTAGACTTAGATTGGCCGACGCAAAGACGATGAAGATCAGGTCCAGGAATATAAGCCTCAGTTTAGCCTTGGCAGGCCGGAGCCCTAAAGGTTTACCCGTGTATTCGTCATACGTGATATAAACCAGATAGACCAGTGCGACCGCATCTACAATGATAGCCAAATCCGGAGAAGGGCCTTGTGGGTGGCCAGATTTCGTAGCATGGTAACGGATAGAACCACCAAGGGCTAGGGCAACGACCGAAAAGACAAAAACCGTAAGGCGGATTAGAAGCGGAACAATCGGGCTTCTCAGTATCTTCGACTGGACCTTGTTGAGCCACTTCATCTTCCGCTGCTTGAAATCCAAGCCGTGCTGCCCATTTTCCAGGTCCTTTTCATTGGTATTATTTCCCTGCCATGGTTCTGAATAATCTGCCATGTTCTGGTCTAGCCAGTCGTGGTCGACAAGCTTCTCCTGAAGATCTGTGATTGAACGCGGGTATGCAGTTGATTTGGCAAATGTTTTCCATCTTGATTCCCGTGAAGCTGGCTCGGAGTAGCCATTGCACGCAAACGAATCCCGCTGTTTCGCGTGTGGAGCGTAGTTGTGTTGGGCGATGCGGGCGCTCGAGGGTTCGGGAGGAGCCGAATGTAAATGAGGCGGGGGATCAGTGATTTCGTCCGGAATTCGCACCCATGCTATTCAGAAATCATAATGTTAGAATCAGATTCTACGGAGTCAAGGGGGGAGGAGGAGAGCTCTTGGGCCGGACAGGGCTTGTACCTGGTATTGTCCTTGCGGAAGGAAGCGGGCTACGAGATTGATTCCCGATGCTGATTCCCCTCGATGGAGCTCTACTATTTGGCCGATTGGAACTCTGGTCGTGCGAGCGTCGAAATCCGGAGCGACCTTCATCGCCGTTTACGCTCGATCGCGCAATTGACGTGCCTGATTTCTGTCTGACAAGGGGTTGGTCCACTAGCGACAACTCCGATTTCCTTCTGGCTGATCCACCACTCTGCGCATCCGGAGGCTGGGGGCGCAGAAGAGAATCTCCATATATTGCCATCGCCTGGAGCTAGAGCTTATGGCCAGAGCGTGGCTGTGGTTGTTGGCGGGTAACAATCAATGGGGGTAGCCGATTGCTGCCTCCCATGATTTTGGCCGCAACGACGGCGGCGAGGTAATCAATCCCCTTGCAGCTCGCCTCTGGAGAGGTACAGTAATCGGGTGGCAAATTAACAGGAAAGGTAAAATATAAAACAAAATAAATATGGGTAAACAAGGAAAAAAGTGCGTCGGGCAGTGGAGATGAAGATGAAACGAATAATGTTGGGATGTCAGCCTCACTTGATATCGTCGTCGTCGTCGTCGCTGCGCCAAAACAGACGCCAAGACCCAGCGGCTAACCACAACTTAATATTTTGTATGGAGCTAAAAGTAATTAAAATTTCTTGCTGGAAACCTGGCATGACGTCTCGACTGCGCCTCTAACAACTACAACCACAGCTCCAGCTCAACGGATTTTCCACTCTAGGCTGCTGGGCAAATATAACTCGAAAAATGCTCCTTCAAAAGGCGACCCGCAGCCGCACAGAAATAATCTAGCCTTGTGGGTTTTCGCTCATCGCATAGCATCCCGGAAATCAGCTCCCCCCTCCGCGCCTTTGCGATGCGGCTGTATCTCATCCCAATCTCCACGGGACGATCTCTCCTTTACTGCAAAAGAATCGACACGCGGGCTGCAAAGGAGCTGAGTCGTATTGACCGGATTACCCATAAAGCATCTGCTACCTGGGCGAAGTGGGAAGGGGCGGATAAGGGCTGGAAAAAGAGCCTTGTCGCTTATGGAAACCGCGTGCTCCAGCGCATCCCTTACGAAGAATGGGGTCTGAAGAGTGTGCCGCCATTGAGCTCAAGGAGGCAAACTGAAGAGCTGCAGACCCATACCCAGGTTTCGCTCGTCTACCCCAAAAATGTGATCCAGCAGAGCAAGGTGCTAGACCTGCTAAGACAGATGGCTACTGCGAGACAGAGTTTACACCGGAGGAGGATGTGGTGGAGTATAATCATTGCGCCGTTGACCGCCCCTATTGCGCTCATACCTCTGTGAGAATTCCACCTATAATTTCGATATTTCCTTGCGCGTTGCTACACGATACTCCCGCTGACTTTGGATTTTTTCTTCTTTCTCTCCTATGTTTTCAGCATCCCTAATATCCCATTTTTCTACTTCGTGTACCGTGGATGGTCGCATTGGAGGGGTAAGTTGCCCTTGAAATATTCTTCCCTTGAGCAAAATTACATAAACTAACAACAACAAACCCAGCATTGAGCGGCTCAAAACACCTTTGCTTTCTACTCGATAACAACCTCATAAAGCCGACGTCCCTCCCCGCCTTGGAAACCTTTTACGCCAAACACCCGATGATCAACAAAAATGTTCCTGCCGAAGCAAATTCCAAAGACACTAGTCCAGCCGAAGTGATCCTGTTAAAAGAATCAGACGGCAAACAGCTGGCGCAAATACTGGGGCCTCAAGAGCTCATCGCGGAGGTAGAGCGAGCCTTGGCACAAGTAAAACATCTTCTTCAGGAAAAGAAATGATTCGATTGGAACTGTGAGTGTCCTGGTAGCAGCAGTGTATTCGCTCTGACTACGTCAATTTTGTTTGAGTCAGCATATGGGACCGGCTCTCTCTTTACGAGCCGCAACCGCGTGTACAACCCTCTTCTCAGGCTGAGTTTCGAGGATCCTAGCCACGTTTACCCCGTCCTACGAACTACAATGTTCCTACAGGCCTTTTTCTTTTTTGTAAAATGTCCTTCAATTCACATGTATAATACATATTTAGAGCGATGATATGAGTTGGGTTTCATGGGCCACAAGGGGGGGGGGGAACATGGTTTGTATAGAAGATATTGATTTTCCTCCCATTCACATTCTATTTTAAGTGAGTGATGGGTGTCCTGAATCCCTTTTAAATATTGTGGCCATTTTATGCTTGATGATTGTGCTGTCTATTTGCATGCCAGCGTGTCCAGATTCCTGCGCCTCCTTCCCCTTTAGCATGTGTCATTTCTCTCCTCTCCGATGTCTTTGGTTTTGCATTTCGTGAAGATTTTTCTTCGCATAACTACGAGAGGAAATTCATTATCTCACCTCAGCCACATATATAGGGGGATTAATTTTTATTTAACATTTATCTAGCCAAATCACGCCTAGTATCTTTTCTTCGTAGTATAATCCTAGAACCTTCAGTCTCCCACATATATCCTGCTCTATCGAGATCAAGAAGGACGATTTGAATTATATTGGAGTATGGAATACGCAAAAAAGAAAATTAACAGATACCTGAAAATTGACTGAAAATTCAATACCCTCATGCACCTAAACTATATCCAACATCAAATCCGGAGTCTTTTTAAAAAATCGAAAAATCAAGTATTTGGTTGCTGCCCCTTGCTATTATATTCAGGGGCAGTCCCGCAACACCCACGGGAAATCATTTTCTCCGACACCCGCCTGCCAAACGTCACCCTATCTGATATCACCAACGCCAGCAACAGAGAAGTTAGACCAGACCATACAACTTACTCCATTCCAAGTACCATTAACCCCTGCTACATGCTCCTCCCTTCGCCTACAGCATGTCCGAGAAGAAAATAGAGCAGTGGGAAGTCGAGCGATACTGGGAGATCTTCTCTTCGCTCTCCAACGGCCAGCCACACCTCAACAACGCGCAGGCCGCTACAGTCCTAAGGAACAGTCGATTACGAGATGAACAGCTTGAGAAGGTGTGGGATCTGGCGGATGTCGACGGAGATGGGGAGTTGGACTTTGAGGAGTTTTGCGTCGCGATGAGGCTTATTTTTGATCTTGTTAATGGGGTAGGCATTTTCTTAAATCTTACACAAGAGGGAGGGACGAGTGGATGCGCATTGTGCTTCGCAGAATCCAGATATACGTGCGGAGTTCTGGCTAACGCAAGGTTTTGCTTCTTCTTTTTGATGGTTTTAGGAATACGCCGATGTACCACATACATTACCGGACTGGTTGATTCCAGAGTCGAAAGCACACCTTGTCCAAGCTACACGCGCCCTCACGGGAAGACAACCACAATTTGAACGGCTAGAGGAGGATGACGATACCCCTGGCCTCAAAGACGGGTTCGACTGGTACATGAGCCCAGACGACAAATCTAAGTACGAGGAGATCTATTCCGCGAACAAAACCCATCGGGGAGAAATAACATGTACGTATAGCTTATACATCCGCCCTGCTTCGTTTTAATAAAATCCTAACACTCGATCACCCCCCACTCCAGTCGACTCCCTCCAACCCCTCTACGACTCCCTCGCCGTACCCGACACCGACATCCGCTCCGCCTGGAATCTCGTCAACCCCTCTGCCTCCTCCACAATCTCCAAAGACGCCACCCTCGCCTTCCTCCACATCCTCAACAACAGACACGAGGGCTACCGCATCCCGCGCACTGTCCCCGCGTCCCTCCGCGCCTCCTTCGAATCCAACAAAATCGACTATCAACTCGACAACGTCCGGCCCGCGCAGCGGTGGGGTACCGATACGGATGTAGATACGAGCACGGGCCGCAAGGCTAAATTCGGTGACGCTTATCTGAGCCGGTTAGGCGTTGGTGGGCGAACTACGTATCGCCCCCAGGGGACGGATTTCAGCAGCACGATACAGGATGAGGAGTGGGAGAAAGTGCGACTACGGCGCGAGCTGGCGGAGCTGGAGAAGAAGTTGGAGGCTGCCAATAGCGCTTCGGAGTCGAGGAAGGATGGAGGTGCCGTTGTTAATGGCGGGCCTAATTGGCCACTCATCAAAAAGGAGGCGTTGCAGTTGTTGGAGTATAAGGAGCGAGAGTTGCGGGAGCTTAGAGAGGGGACGGGTAGGGTTAAGGAAGGGGAGAGCCTGGAGAGGTTGAGAGAGGATGTGAAGGCGGTTGGTGATCAGGTGGAAGGGTTGAGGGTGCATTTGGCGAAGCGGAATGAGACATTGACTGATTTGAAGGATCAGATTCGGGAGGAGAAGAGGAGTCGGTGACGTGGTATGGTGTTGGGGGATGGGTGGATATGAAGAGATCCTTTTTTTGATCGTTAACTCAAGCCCCTTCCCACCTTTTTCTTGTCATTAGTACATATTATGCCATGTCTATCTCAGCCCATTGTTTGTCCTGTTAAGCGTCAGGCATGTTCTATGTTCTCTTTTGATTTTTTGTTTAGGGGAAATGGAAATGGAATTGGTTGGAAAATATCCTATGTGTATGTTTTGAGATTTTTTGATTTGATTTTTGCATCTCGTGGCTTGTTTGTTTGTATTCACGTTCTTTATAGAAGTGTAAGACAATAGAGCTAGTAACCGGACGGTTAGGCCCCAAGCAGGATCTCTGGGGACTAATTAATTTATATTAAAGTTGCTTTTTCTCCGCCATAGAAGCTTTGAGCATACATGATCACCCTTAACAGCCCCCTCTAAGGAAACCAAAGCCGGTCTCTCAGTTCTAAACGAAAACGAAAATACAGAAAACTAAACGATGGTATAAAGTCGACGCAATCTGATCCTACCTCCCCTAATCTAATTACTTACTAGTCATCTCAGCCATCATGCCCTCTACCTCTTTTTTAGGTTCCACAGCAAAGAAGCTATTACCCCCCTTATCTAGCCCCTTCTCAGCCCTTTCATACGCCTCGTCACTGCGATCAGTCAATATATCCAGGTCACGCTGCGACAGGAGAGATTCCGGCGTCGTCCCCTCACCACTGCCAACATCCAAGACTTCAAACCCAGAATCTCCAAGGACTTTCCGTAACTCTTCCGCCTCGGACGAAGCAGCAGTAGTTCCAGGTTCTAGCAAACTTCTAAATTTCCCCTTTTGAATAACGAGTTTCTCCAGCTTACGTTTTGAATCTGCCTTTTCGAGCAGCGTCTGCTCGACGGTACCTCTCGTTGCGAGCCGGTAGACAATTACCGGCTTTGTCTGGCCAATGCGGTGCGCGCGATCCTGCGCTTGCAGGTCCTGTTGTGGGTTCCAGTCCGAGTCGAAGAGAATAACCGTATCCGCGGCTGTCAGGTTGATGCCTTGACCGCCGGCGCGGGTGCTTAGGAGGAAAATTTTGTAGTTCGGGTCCGTGTTGAAGGCTTCGATTTGCCCCTGGCGGTCAACCTGGCTGACTGCGCCGTCGATGCGACAACAGTTCCACCCGCGAAGGTGAGTCGCATAATCCTGAAGCAGGTCGAGTTGGGTTTTGAACTGGGAGAATATGAGAATTTTGTGGCCCCTGGGCATTAGGCAGGAGATGAGCTGGTCGAGGAGGAGCATCTTCCCCGAAGAGGTTATGAGGGAGTCGTCGATGTGGGATGGGTCGTCGTCCCAGGGCCAGTAGAAGTTGTGTGGTGAGTTGCAGGCTAATCTGGCTTGCATCACGGGGTTTTGAAGCTTTTTTGAAGCAATTTCCTTTTCTGTAGACATAAAAAAAGATTTAGATATGAAACGAACCGAAGTCTGGTAATATGCATGCAGGGCTGAAAGGGTATGCTTACTGGCAAGTTGAGCCGTTTTGGCCTTTTCAATCTTCTCCAATTCACTCTCACTCTGCTCCGATTGTTCTGGTTCAGATTCAATTCCTTGTTCGAGTCGCCGCAACCTGGCGCTAAACTCTCGATCGCTGACCTCTTTATAGCTTAGACGGCCCCTCCTGCGCCGTCCAGAACTCAAAGTGCTTCCAGGTGTAGTTTCACGGCTAGATTTCAAGCTCTTGTTTGGGCTGGAAGATCCATTGCTGGAAGCTTTACGCTTCAGGCTTTCGGGTCTTGAGGTCTTCGGAGTACCGTTTCTAGCATTGATCCTCTCCGCTGCCTTTTCTTCCAGATATGTCCTGCTCGAACCATTCATAATTTCAACATAGAGATCCTTCTGCTCGGGTGTTAGCGGTGCGTATAATACATATTCCCGTTTCTTAGGTAGAGAGGTTTCAACATCTGTCTTCACTCGTCGGAGTAAGAATGGCTTCAAGATTGCGTGCATGGTAGATACTAGGTTGCGTTTGCGCCGCTCAACAACAGACTGTTGGCCCCTGTTATCCAGAACGGAAGAGAAGTCGAACCAGCTCTCAAAGCTACCTAAGTCGTTGAACACCTCGGGAAGGAGGAAATGAAGCAGAGACCATAATTCAGCGATGTTGTTTTGCAGAGGTGTTCCCGTGATGAGGAGGCGGTTCGCAGAATTATAGGTAAGAAGTTCTTTGATCAGTCGACAATTCAAATTCTTCAACCGATGTCCCTCGTCCTGTAACCATTCCATTAGAATCGACACATCCAAAGTCCCCTGATTGGTATGAACTTACAACGATGATATATTTCCACTGATACTTCGCCAAAAATTTCCGGTCGTTCATACAAATCTCATAGGACGTGCATACAACGGGGAAATCTGGCTTTTTCTGGTCCTGCAATTTCATCCGCTGATCTCGAATCGCTGCGCGTTCCTCTTTACTACCATGATAAAGTACTGTCTCAATATCAGGTGTCCAGTGTGCAAACTCGGCCACCCAATTGCTCACCGTACTTAGCGGAGCAGAGATCAAGAATGGACCAGAAACATTGTGCTCTTTAAAAAATGCAATCAAAGATATAGCCTGGATTGTCTTTCCGAGACCCATCTCATCAGCAAGGATCCCACAGAGACCATTCATCCAAAGGGATTTCAGCCACTCTAGACCTTCTAGTTGGTATTCTCTCATTTGGCCACCGGTTACTAGCGCAGGCTGTTGCGTAGCGACTAGATTCTGCTCTCCTAGTGTGGTAGGTTTCGCCTCATATTCCTCTGCGGCTTCTTCCAATGCCTCTTGGACCGTAGGATTATCTTCTGGGATTTCTATATCGGCTTTCTTAAAGTAACTCGAGATGGTATTTCCAGTAGTGCCTTTTGTCGGACAGCCTTTCTTCGGCAATTTTGTTTCCTTTGCCCTCTTCTCCTCCGTACGGCTTTTCAAATCACTAGCTGGTGCTTCCCCCTGAGGTGGCTTGCCACTTCTTCGGGTCGCTCTCTTCTCAGTTGTTTTAGTAGGGGCCTTGTCCTTCGTTGTCGCCGCAGCTTGTTTTGCGAGTTTCCGTCTTGCTTCCTCCTGCTGTTTCCTTTGTTGGTCCTTCATTTTATCTGCCATAATCGCCACGAACACCTATCGAATTTAATTAACGACCACCCTTCTAACCTCACCACCAGCTAGCGGATGGTTACAACAAAATAAAAACTTACAGAGCTTGTCTTGAGCAAATTGGTCAAAGCCTTAGCTTTAACGTCCATACCCTCTTCATCGTCCTCCTCCACGTTTTTGTCCTGGGCTGCGGGCTCTTGAGCGGCATCTACTTCCATCCTGGACATATCTCCCCTATCCGGGGAAGTAACTGTGGGAGGAGACGATGGCCGTGTCGATGCTAGAGGAGAGTCCCCTAACGAATCAGCGGAGCTGTTAGACATTGGCGACGATGTAGTCTGTTCCTAAGCATGCGTTTGCCGAAGTGGTATTGTCATCGAAAGCTTTAAGGGGGCTCCGATCGCGAGTTTCTCTAAGGATGGAAAACAGTCAGAATAACTTTCATATGAGCTATTTTTTAACCTGTCAATCCTAGAACTTCAATTCCCATTCCGATAATAGGTGGTAGGATTGCCTTTTGAAGCAAGCTGCCAATCATGGCTGTTTTTGATGGTGGTGAACGAACGAGAAAACGAAGATCGTAGAATGAAGAGTATAGAAATACTTACATACATAAATGGAATAGCTCGAATTACCCTTCTCACAGAATGCAAACGCTCTAACTCTGTTAATATGCAAGTTGATAAGACATGCTCCCGTACTTTCCCTCCTATCAGTGGTTTTTTCAAGATCTGCCTGTCGCCTGGCACTTTACGCGTGGTTGGCTGAAAGGCGCGAAATAGTCGCGTTTTGCTGCGGCATTACGTCAGCGCCAAGGCTAGGTCCGAGATGGATTTCCAACCACCAAGAATGATAAAGGTTTCAAGTTTGACTGCTCAATCATTCATTTGCTAGGTATCACTATCATCGTGTTATCTACAGAGTAAAAAGAGCTGAGAGGGTATCTTCGCAGTTTCAACTAGAAATCAAACAATGCATATCCCACCTCCATCCACGTTTCCCTATCCATAACGCAATTGCCATAAAAGGTATATGACGATTCTCCTAAAAGCACTAAAACTCCATAAATTTGAAAATTGAAAAATTGAAAAAGCAGGGAAAGCAGTGAAAGAAGAGAAAGAAGAGAAAGAAGAGAGGAGAAAGGAAAGGAATCCAGAAATCCACCAACAAGCAGTGTGCATCCGACCTACGTGCGTGCAATATTTGTGCTAACAACAGAATTCCAAATGATTGCTCACCTTCCCAAGCTTTGTCTATCCCGCCACATTGTGCATCCGACAAACAAACAACTCAGTGGTTATTTCATCCGGCCTGCTTATTGATTCTTTCACTTCGCCTTCTTCCACTGTTGGTTGTCTCCACGCCAGGGGCACTGCTCTTTGTAGCTTTCTTTGTAGGCCCCTGCACTACTGTTTCAGTCAACGATTCCACAGGCTTACTGAAAGGCTTCTTCTTCTTCGCCCACCCATTACCACACTTCCTATATGTCTTTTTCCGCGGCTTTTCCATAGTTTCTAAGCTTAGTGGGACTGCAGCTTCCGCGTTTGATGAATCTGGAAGTTGTTCTTTGGGGCAAAAGAGGGCAGTGTTCATGTCGGGGGTCGCGGGGCCAGCGGTCTCGGTTGACGCTGGGCTGAATTTATCCTGCGCAATATCTGTTTCCATAACTGTACTTTCGCCATTTACATCCGTCGTCTCCGATTCTGGGACAGGCGAGACTGAGTTTTCTGCTGCATGTAATGACCCGTGTTTGGAGGATATTCTCTCTGCATCAGTGGATAGTGAGCATGATGCGCCTGTGGCGTCGCCTGTGGCGTCGCCTTGCATCTCTGCGTCATCTGGTCTAGAGTGTGTCGCATATCCCTCTAATTCCCCCACGTCTGTTTGGTTCTCCTCCGGCCAGCGTGGAGCTTCAATGGAAGGTGGTGTTATTGGTGAATATTGTGGTCCATTTCCCTCCGTCCCTGCGTGGTTGCTGAGCGATGTATAGTGTGGGACAATATTTGCTCCCAAGATGGGAGGCGTTTGCGGATTTCCACTACCGGCCGCTGTCCATCCCGCCAGTGGTTCCACCCGCCTTAATCCCTCCGACTGGCATTCACACAACCCATTATTATTGATACCGTACGTATCACTCGGGCTGGGCAGCGTTAAATTCACAGGTGGAGAGGTTGGGGTTGATCCATGACATGCTGAGTCTGACCGACGTGCAGCCTCAGCTTCAGCTTTGGCTGATGCAAGCCTATTCCTGAGCACACGCGAAGCTCTAGAAGCAGCGTCAGTCTCTTCCCTACTTTTTCTATAATACCACGTTCCCCCCAATGATCGCTTTAGGGTTTCACAGCCTCCCTTTTTACTCGATCTTTGCTGGCGAAATCCGTGTTGGGAAGGGATTTTTATACCGTCCAGCGATGGCATATTTCGAAAGCCTAATGGAGGTACCTGATTTGCACTGCTTGTATTATTACTGGCAACGCTTGTTTGTGGTTGTGAAGGGGCCCGCATAATGTCTCCCGCCATTCCAAAGATATCCTGTTGTATTCGAGCAGCGCCTTGCGGACCAACTCTAAGCCGGACCACTGACTCACGACCTAGTGGTGACGGCTGAGGACGGTCATCATGGAATGGCCTAGATGACTGTAACGATTGAGAGGATCCGGTTCTGGTACTGAGGCCTCCAAATGGGAGAGAGCGCGTCATGCTAGTTCGGGAAACAGACGATTCGCGACGATGACACAGTATCTGCTGAGCAGCATTTAGATTGGGAACGAGAGTCCGCGGCCGCTTCGGGGTTGGAGAACAATCCGACTGCGAGCTGTCGTCATGTGTTGTCTCTGAACCAAGACTACTCTCATACTCCGTATCGCCATGCTCAGAGATATTGGCTTCCTCAGAAACCGGCAATTCCCCAGTCCATTCAAAATCCTCCTCTCCGCCTATCATGCCGGTGGTGGTGATTGTCACAAGATTATTACTCCATTCACCAGCAAATTTAGGGTCCAAGCCAAGTCTTCTCAAATATTTGCGCGCGATCAAGATATCGCTAGCTTGGCTCATGGAGTAGTCTGGACCTGAACGTGTGGTCGTGTCGCGCAGGCACTTCTTTGAAATGTTTCGAAATACTAGCTGTCCGGGTACCTTTTGTGTTTTTAAATAGCTATTATCCATTCGCAGCAGCGCCCGGAGTTGTTTCATTCTCATCTCGTTCAACTTCACGTTCTCGCGCTGGACCTGTTCCTTGCGCGCAGAGGAGTGTTCGATCATTTTGACTTGTTCTGAAGGGCTAAGTCTCAGCGCCTCGACTGCCTGGCGATAATCATAAACAGAACGGAGATTCTCGAAGATTTCTGTTTGGAGGATTGGGGATATATCGCTCCATTTTCCTCCGCGAAGGGGGCTCTATTAATAATAACTTTTCGTTAGTTGGAACACATCCCTTGAATCTTTCTTTTTGGAAATACAAAGGGAGAGAGGATAAACTCACCGCTGATATCCCAGCAGCTTCATAAGCACCGATTCCAACATCGTTCTCATCATCGCTCAAATTCATGCTCCTCGTTACTCCCTCTGCACTATTCTCAAGTTCATTCAGGTAATTCACATAGTCCCAACAAGCCTGATAATCCAGTTTATCAGGAGCATTGTCACGAAAGTCATAACCAGCATCTAGCATGGACACATCTCCATCTCCATCCCTTCCCATCCCCCGCTCATGATTGCTCTTAGCCATATGATGTCCATCAACTATACTTTCACCACTGACAATATTTGCTCCACCATGTCCCTGCATAGGGCCTATCTTGTTACTAGAACTCCCTAGAACTTCCTGTGCAAGAGGTTTTGGCGGCTGCTGGCAGTCAATCGTGGGAAATGCTGCAGGTGGCAAGTCCGGGTTAAAGTCAACCAAAGCAGATGGGAACGTAGGTCGCCAAACGTTGGGGCCATATCCACGAGGTTCGTTGTGGGTCGGCGGTGGCGGAGTGGGCTTCATAAACATCTCCTCATCATACCGTTTAGGCGGTTTTATAACGTCTCTGCCCCTGAGATTCATTGTCGCGTACTGATGTGGGGTCCTGTCTTGGTAGAACTAATCGTAGGATAATGCGTTGACAAAATATTGGAGAGATATTTGTCCGAGATAAACGCGTTTTTGAAAGATTATGGGTTGTTGTTGTGTTGTGTTATTCGTTGCTACGCCGAAGAGGGGTGGAAAATTGCTGAAAAAGGGGGGGAGGGGGGGTTGAGAAGGTACAAGCTAGGCGTGGTCAAATGACCGTTCTGGAAAAGCAAGAGAACTGTCAAACGATTATAAAGGAATAATTACGTAGGGTGGAGGATGAAGGACATAAAATAGTGAATATGACTCCTGTTCTTCCAAGTTTGAGAGTTTTTATATCCTGAAGTTGTGGAGTGAAAGGGTCAAATCATTGATGTAGAGCCCCTCAGTGAATATTTGGATCAGGCACCAAGGGTTCTAAGAGGCCATCCGGGTTGTTCCCTGCGCCTGGGGGGAGGAAGTAATAACACATAAGAGTCATGGCAAACAAGTAGTGAATTCTATCGGAAGAATTCAAGAAGGGTAGGCAAGGAAATAAAGAGCATAGAAGGTTAGAAGAAATGTTCTCCAAGGTAAGGTCTGGAAAAAGAAAAAGTCTGGTGGAAATATATATATATTTTTTATAGCTGGAAAGAGTAGGATTGACGCGTGGTGATAAATTCTTTCGTAAAAAGCAGTAGGGTAAAATAAAGCAGAACAAAGCAGAGGAGAGGAAAGAAACGAAGTAAAGGAAAACCGGAAAATGCCAAACACCTGGCGCTTATCACTCGCAGTAAAAAGAAAAGGAAAAGAAAAGTCCACCCTGTATATTGAAAACCAGGGTCTAGCCTGTCCCGTAAACGCCATATGCCCCGAACACCCATTTTGTGCTCCACAGTAATAGTGTAAAGCAGAAGAAGAAAGCAGGAATAGAAAGATTTCTGGTGTGATAGCTTCCCCCATCTTTTCGGATACACCAGTCAGTCGTAACAAAGACTCTTAGTAGCTTGCGTGCGTGTGTTTCATCGTTCGTAATGGGTACATGTCAAGGATCAGCTTCAACCGCCGGGGGCATCGTTAAAAGGTGGTTGAGGGCTTCTAGACGCGAAACGCTCTTGATCTAAACCGGCCAGCATCTCAACATCCGGAACATTAGCTTCGCCATCCTCTACCCCTTGCACGGCGTCGATAGCTCTTTTCTTCGGGCTTGACAGTCCTGCGCTGTTTCCCGCACCTCCATTGGAACCGTTGATCGCGTTCTGCGCTTTCATAACGTCTCTCTTTGCGGTGCAGATAGACCCGAACGTCTGGAGCACGCGTTTCAAAGAATCGGGAAGATTGCAGCAAAGTCTTCTACCCTGGACATTGATGAAGGCGCTTAGAACATCGTAATTGAGAATGGCTATCACATAGGCGACGGCGACAGCTGCTGAACGCTCGTTTCCTGTCTCGCAGAAAATCAAAACCTTCTTCCTCGGCTTGCTTGGGACATCTTTTCCGGGTGTGGTGGTTGCATCCATGTGGTGGACTGGACAGCAGCATACGTGTTCGTTGATTCCTCGGATGATGTCAGGGAGTGATTTAATAAGCGCCTGGTCATCCGCGACGACAACGTTGTCAGCTTTAACGCCAAGTGCGGCAGCACATTTATCTGCATTGACAACGCGTGTGTGATAAGGGAGGGGCCCTCTAATTCCTAACAGGTACGTGATTCCTTCTCTTTTCACAAATTCAACGTCTCGCGCTGCAGATGTTGGCCCCACGTATAGAAACGGGAGAATCATTTGGGCCTCTCGCCGTTGATCATACTTCCATTCCATAAGACTGAAACCTGAATGGAAGCTTTCCTGCCCGAGTGATTTAAAAAAATCATCACAGGCTAAGTAACCGCTCGGGAAATCATGAGATGTTGGTGCCTCGAGGTTTCGAAGGAGACTGTAGTCCAATGAATTTGATATTCCCGTCCAGATATTATCGAGGCCGGAGGAATATGGTTGTGTAGGGGTATAAGAGATTTCATGATTGCCGACAGCTGTAGTCGACACCACCCCCTCCTGGTCCAACTCCTGCCCCACCATTATCGAAAGAAAGGATGGTGAATAAGAAATTATATGCTTTGACGCGTGTATATAGAGTACAGGAAAAAATGCACTGCCGTTGAGAAGTTCCAGAGATATATTTGTCCCAACCCAGTCGCAAATTTTGAGGGGGGAAGTAGATGGAAACAAGAAGATAGGGGTAACTAGCTCACTCCTATCGCTCCTCTCTGCAGACAATCTCTCCCTGGTGGAACGATTCAGTTGTGGAGGTGCCAGGGAACATGAGATATCAAGAGCCAATAGTCTTGAATTATATAAAGATGCCAAACAAGGGCTGCTTTCGACATGCCAGTGTCAACATATGGCTCGATCCGTCCGGTCTCGACGTTGGCAGGCTGAAGCGATATCACGTGATAGGAGGCCTGGCCCCCAGCAGTTCCAACCATGGAAGGTTATTGGCTGAGTGAACATCGTCTTGATTCTTCACGATACATGATGATCGAAGGACTTTGAAACGAACGGTTGGGTTTCTTTGTCCTTATTTCTTCTTGTGATATTGTGATGGTCATGTCCTGTAGATTAGGTAAGCTTTGTCCAAATACGCCCTGACTACCATAAAAAATCAATGAGTGCGCGGCGGGTGGACTCTTAGACAATATACATAATATTCCTGACCAACGCGCAAAGTACCGAAGGCAGATTTCCAATTAATACTGGGGGTATATTCCTATCTCTTGGACATGGAGAGTATGAAATTTTTAAAAGATTGGAATGTTCCATTTACCAGCCGTGTCTGTCAAACTTCTACGGAATGAATTCGGCGCCTAGGAAGCCTAATAATATTCTTTGCCGGTTGACCACTTAAGGCGGGCAACTCGCATGAACTTGGAGCTAAAACTCGTCAAGGAGCAAAAACTTCCAAGCTTCAGACATGATTCCCAGCATTACCAAAGACTAGCGTGTCGCTGTTGGGCTTTCGGGAGAACCCCACGAGCCATCTGAAAGAATAGCCCTGGCACTACCCATAGGCCACTGCCGGTCCAAAAAGTTTTCTTGACCATTCGGAGTGTTTGGAGGTAGCCCAGGCAGAAATTCATCGCCAAGGTCCAACCAGGCCTATTCTACCCCCGTGACACCCTGAAAAAAGCTTGTCAAACCAACCGCTTCAAGAAGTCGCGCCGTGATTCGTGCTTTGTTCCCCAGACAGGGTGCCTTCGCAGCCTCGACAGAACCGTGGATGAGTCGAGATATCGCTTCTGGATATTGGGCTTGAGAACCACTAATATGATTTATTTGCTTTCGTACCTCCCCTCAACACCTCATGCGAATGCCATCGAGATTTTAAACTCGTCTTGTAGTATCCTCATCCAACCATCCAAACATAACGCTTGGGCCAACTTAGATTCAAGGCAGATTTTCAGAAAAAGGTTCACCCCAGACTCGCGGGGGAATACAGCCCTAACATAGTTCGTTCTCACTTACCTAGAGATCAGAGTAGAGTTGTCGCCTCATCGATGGGGCAATATCGGTATTGAATATCCGAGGAAGCCACCCAAAAGCCCACGGGAAATTAAAACTCCAGCCCTGTACGGAGCACAGGGGCCAATTGGTCAACTTCCATTGACGTCGCGTAAATGGACTCTGGAGAAATCCATCAGGTCCACATCGTCAAGCAGCTGAATATTTATCACGCAGGTATACCATTGACGCCTACCAGACAAGCTCTGCAACCTGTAGCATTTCTAGGCAGCCAAGTATTACCTGGACAATTTGTCCAGTAACGGGCATCTTACCCACAAAAAACCACTCTGCTGGATAAAATGAAGCCACCGAAGCGGCGTGTCCTTTTCGCCCCATCCTTCAAAAAGTGTCAAATTATCTTTCGCAGAACGGACACCTCTTTTCACGCCACATCGTCGCGTTGGCGATCCACATATTGCATGCGGAGCTTTCAAGGTCTCACGAAGACGGGGGAATTGTGACCTGTGGCCCGTGGAGGAATACGCCACCGGAAAGGTCGTCCCCGATCGGCGTTAGCCGTTTCAGCTCAACAAACCGGACCAATAGGGCGCGATTCGATCATTGTTGAAGACGTTTTCTTTTCTTTGACAGCTCTTGAGTCAGGCGCACAACAGAGGAACGGTTGGAAGTTCGGAATCACATGATGGCATCGCGCAGCCACACCAGTCCCTAGTTCAGTTAAGCTCAAACTATTTTTAGGAGTGGCGCGGGGCTTATGCAGCCGAACGAGCCGATTGAACCGGTTGGTACAAGAAAATTTGACCGACTATGTTCAACTTTAGTCATCTTATCTAAAATGCACTCACACTATATACTTCACACATAACCTTGGAATTCATACAGATTACTAATACACTCTCAGTACTCTCAACACCGCCTTAAACACCGCCCCCAACACCAGATTAGAGGTAGATTAGAGCTATTATTTGAGTAGAATTCATTAGAGGATTAGAGCTTGAGAAAATATGAAAAATCGCCTCTATTAAGAGGATATGAATGATGTGTGAAGAATGTGCGAGACACGAGTAGTGTGTGTTTATTTTAATGGGGCAAGATCATGGATTACACACGCCGAAGATTTTTCCGGCCGAAAATTTGAGTAATGTTCAACTTTTCTTGCACCACGTTCAACTGTAACCCTGTCAAGCGCCTGGCACGGAGTTGCGGACTCTGCATTCAGATATTTGGTTAATCAGGCGGTTTGGAAATAGCTAAATAATAATGTCACGTCATACCGGATATATCCATGGATAGATCGATGTTGTTGGTCTAATGGAGACCTACCTGTCTAGACACAATTCATAGATTAACGGCTACTGAACGGAATAAGTTGCCTGATGCTTATCATCTTGTAATCTCAATAAATCTAAGCAGAATGATGCTGAAAAATGGCGACTTTTACAAGATGGACCAATCCCTGGGTACCTAGGTCTGATCGGCTCAGCTGGGTCGGACTCCGTGAAACGCGCTTTCTTTTGCTGTTTGGCCATGCTAGCTGAGAGGATGACATGAGGATTTGTATAAGTGCGTAGCTTAGATATTCCCTTGTTACTCTTGTTAGCTATTAGATTTTAGTTCCTACTATGAATAAATTGAATGCCCACCACTGATCAAGGCAGCGGAGTTTCGATTCACGTAATTTAAGTTCATCGGTAGGTACGTGCGTACGAGTGAAAGGCCCCACCCACAGCGGGTGAGTAAAGAGCTTAATTGCTAACGTTGTAATGGATGAGATAAAACCAGGAATCTGACGTGATAATTATTATCTATCTAATAATGATATATGCCAAGACAGGAGACAGGATGATGGCGTGAGAGGGTGGCGAGGTAAGGTGGCAAGGCAGAAATGATGCGGAAATAGGTAAAAGTAGTTGAGCAAATTGTGTGAGGGGGGAGGTCATGATAAAGGCTCATGCAAAGCAAATGATAGGTTAATAATGGGTATAATGATAAGGGAAGTAATGCAGCGATTATGCTCCGAGGGATAGTAAATAGGAAGACAAGAGAATAAATGCCATAGAGTCTTGGGGAAAGGCAAGGAAAAGAAACGCCATGAGCCCCGAAGGTAAATGCGTAGAGTTTAAGGAAATTCCATGCTTCCCAAAACCAAAACGGAAAAGAAAAAGTACGAATTTGATGACCCCGTCGCTATATGCCAAAAAAAAAAGAAAAAAAAGGGAATGCCTAACAAAAAAAGTAAATAAAATAAAATGCGGGATTGCGGCCTCGTAAAAGTATCAAGTTAGATGTTGACGGAGTAGAAATGGCCGACAAATTATGCCACTCTTTTTTGGCTGTGCAGGTATCTTTCCTCCGTTCCGTTGTTCGACTTTATATCTTTAGATATATTCCTTCTACCACTCAACCCTTCTGGTTCAATTGCCGTAGCTGTTTCAGCTCCTGTTCCAATTCATCCACCCTCAAATCCTTTTGCATAACTTCCCGCCGAAGCCGAGTAACCTCATTGTGGAGATTGAGTACGTTCGAACGTCCTTCGTCTGAGGAGGAGCAGGATTCGCTATTATCCCGCTTCCTTTTGGGGGGTTGGAGGGGTGATAGCAAGGCGCCGTTCTCGTGTTCATTAGTTTCTGAAGATGCAAGATCATCTGGAGATCGCCTGTCTCCTCCCCTGTGAAGACGACGGAGATGCTCCTTGAGATTTTCCTGCCTGGTAAATCCTTTCCCTGAGCTGCGATTACAGTCTGAGAAAGGACACATCAATTTCTTCCCCTTGCTGTTCATTTTGTGCACTTCACGTTGATGGCGGAGCAGGCCGCCTGAGTAGGTGAAGCCTAGCATCTTGTCACAGTCTGGGTTCGTGCACTTGTATGGACGGTCATGTTTATCCATGTGCTTGCTGTCAGGAAATACTTAGTAAATGCATTTTCCAAAAAATAAGAACTATGAAGGAAGAAGGATGGTACATACTTCCACTCACAGGGCCGCTTGAAGTACGGGGTATGGTCGTGACAATCTGGGTGGTCACAGTAAATCTGACCAGCGGCATTTTTGGGTGGTTCCCTTGTTCGCCTTACAGCTAGTCTCGGCCGGGAACCATCAGCTGTGGCGGGAGAGACCTCCTGAGCCATTTTGGTTTCTTTGGGGAGGAGAATAGCTGTCGTGATCTCTGGGCTTTCACTTCTTCGGGGGCTTGGATAACCGATCTTACCATCCATAGCGGAATTCGAGTAGTTTAACTTGAGGTAGGACCGTTTTTAGAGTATGTTTGTCACAAACGCCGGAAGGCGTGGAAGGGGGGAAGCATTAGTTATATATATATTTGAGTTGATTCGTGAGGCTCTGCGAGGAGTAAGCGATCGCTGATAATCTTTGACGATCGCCATGCATCGGCAGCGGCACAGAAGGCCTCCGTTGCTCAAGGTATAGTTACTCCGTACCAATATCCCGAATACGCGCGCCTGGACAGTCATTCATTGGGGTGCTACCATATAGTGGCAATAATGTTGCCCGGACTTGTCAGACGAGGAGGAGCCTCTGACACTATCTAACCAAATCAGTCAAACAGCGCCATGACTCTTGCTGTGGCCTTGGATAGCTGTGTATATAAAACACAATCCAGTATCAAAAGGTTGTCCGACAGAAGCCCAAAGGAACGGCAGGCTACTAAGGGATTGTGTAGGAATGACTCACCAATCGTTAACTACCTAGACGCCTGGAGCGCAGCAGGGATATTCCACGCCACAAACACACACGAGCCAAATCTTTGTATACTACCTAAGTATTCGTATTTTGCGCCTGCTGACCCCTGAGACAACGATGTGGCGCACTCGACACCTTGCGGCCTCGCAAGGCAGCCCTCTGTCACGGTCACGGGATTTAGGAAGTCCCGTGATTTTTGTGGTTCGAAATGGAAAATGTTGGGGCACGATATCGCCGAACCTCAGGCCATGTGAATCAATAATGATGCTGCGGTCAGACTCGAAGCCTGCTCCAGCAGGTTCTTCAGCTGCCTTATAAAGCACTTTGCCTCCTTCTCCCCACCAGGGAAACCCTCTGCATGGATGTTCTTGTCATCCATTCCTCCGCTGTCGTGATATACTGTGGGTTGTTGGTGCATATTGCGAACTCAAGCCTGAGTGTGTTGTTACAACTAGATTGATAGCACAACCACCCCTTTCCGAAGCTTGGTACAAAATGGCTGTTCTTCCCTCCCAATGATAATGGCACAGGAACGTTTGCTGGAGGCTGCCTTCCCTCAACCAAGCGCGATTCCGTTGGCCTAGCGTCATGAACAGCGAGGTTATGTAGCGTTCAGCGTGTCCGTTTTGAGGAAAGCTTCCTCCGCAATGCAGCTCTTCGTTGTCACTTTTGCAACATCCCCAGAACCGGATATTCTCGATATGCAATATCTTCGAAAGAAGACACGTCAACGTCATTTGAATAGACTTCAAGAATACCTCTGGGGGTCGTCGAATGTTCCACGGCCACGTCGCTCTAGCGGGAGTCGCTCATTCGTGGAACCAATTGACTCCCGCTAGTCGCCTTGTGCTTTTATATGTCCTCCACAACTACCTAGAAGGTCTCCCCAACTTTGTAGAGGGGCAGATCCGCAAATCTGCGACTTCCTTAGCCGAATTTCTCGTGAAATGGAAGTATGCCGGATCAGGAAGACATGATATCAGGCTCCCGTCATATCAAACAATTCATCCCTGCAAACTTTCGAAATATCCCACAATTCATTAGGTATTGTCTTCTCAGATATCGCGATAACGGCCGATATATATGTGGGGCGTATGGTATCGATGCATCTTTTACGCAAGCCACTCTTTAATTACACCATTGCGCTACTGAGCAGAAATCGCCGTGTGATCCTGGCGACTGCATTGCAAACTTATTTGATGAATTGCATGCAGACACACGGTAGTTTGCCATGACCCTATATCAGTTCGCATAAAACCCCACTTCCGCTTCTTTGAATAATTTCTCTTTTATCTACAAATGTGCTTCTGTATGGCCTCTATTCTTCAGGAATCAACAAAGACCCTACGTGGACTGATGCCTTCCAGATGGAAGCTCGCAGATTCATGATAATGTCTTATTTAAGAGCATCGATCGCACGGTCACCTTGACCCCCCGGCCCGCCAAGCTTGCTATGGGTAAGTCCTCACTCATGATACACATGATGAACCCTTCCCTTTCTCCCATTTTGTGAGCATGCATATCTATCCTGAAAATAGAATTTCCACGCAACCATAGCAAGCATATATGGCCATGTGGTCGCTGTTATTTCGTTCAATTGTTTCCTTTGACTGAACGATCGTCCCAAGTAACTAATCTTGAGAACAGGCTTTTGAACAGACATTGAAATTGAATGTTCAGTCAGCATGCTAACTGTTGTTCAAACGTTTCTTACTCTTTAGTTTTCTATACTGCATAATACAAGCCCTCTAATTCATGAACAACACCAGAAAATGCTTTATTTATCTTATACTAATTGATATTGGTAGTTTATGATGAGGACTGAACAAATTTCAAGACCACGTATCAGTCCCATGCACCCTCAAAAATGCCCTGGCAAAGTGAGGCAATATACTTTTGCAAAGGCAGTATTGTGCTTCTAAACCTCATTGGACTTTGATAGACCCTGTCCGGCCACTAGCATTTGGTGCGCTCAAACAAGAGCATTACCGTCTGATTTTGTAAACATTTTGACATGGCCACGGACGGACGATATGCTGCCGATTGATGCTTCACACGGTTGGTTTTGCTCCTCAAAACTACCTAGCTAGCTAGCTACTGCGTTAGGATTACTCCCGATTTTGCTTCAGGTAGACATGGCAATGAATATATTTTTCGTTATTCATATTTTACTGCCCCCGAACGACACGATCTCCATATCCCGGAGGTGGATAGCAGAACAATGAACCAGGAGTGACAATATTGTATATCCGAGGAAAATTGCATAATCCACGTAGCTATGCGATTTATGGATGATGGCTGTTGCAGTATTCTTTTTTCTCAAAATCAGTTAGCAAGCAAGTTTTTCTTATCTCGGGCACATAGGGCCTCCAGATCCTGCTGTTTTGCAGAACTGCATAGCCATGCAACTTGAACATTGGGATTGAAGTAGGAAGTTGAGGAAATGTCTTGTTTCATATTTCACTCCTAGTGCTCTTGATCCAAATACTATTTAGAAGAAGACCGTCATTTTCGGTAATGACGGAGTTTTATAAAATAAAAAAGTGTTTGAATTGAAGAAAACGTTGCTCAAAAAGAGTTCCCGTGAACCACGGAACGCGGCGCGTGAGCAAATGGATGTAAATTGAGCCCCGTTCGGAAGCTATGTTACTTCAGCTTGATATTGAGACATTGAAAAGAAGCAGAAAGGAGGCGGACATCCATGGATATTGATAGTATAAAACAAGCTGGAATATATCCCATTGGAATTATTCACATTCGGCCACCTTTGAAGACAAGCTCGAAACGACTCCAAGCTTGGAAAAATGTCCTGGGACCGTGATCGAGAAGTATCTCACTGTCAACAATTCGAGGCGTGGATTTTATGTAGCTGGCGCCTGAGGTGTATTTAGAACTGGACCCGATACGGGATTCGAGATTCGAGCCAATACGAAATACGGGAGTACGGTGAAGACTATTCATGAATAGGCCTGTCCGTTCATTTTCCCACTTAGATTCTTGATCGGCGGCTTCGGAGGGCTGTGATGCTGGATAGCATTTCCTGCAAAGAGCAGCTCACAAATAGGCAACAAAAAAAAAAAAACAAGCAAACTCTAGAAGAAGAAAAAGGTCCAAGATAGCCCTTGCTTCTATTCACTGGCTTTATTTTATCGCTTGAGAGTCGTTGTGTTGTCTTAACAAAAAGTGGATGGAGTAATGATTCTCTTGGGGATTTGGTTTCATTAAATTTCCTGATTCTAGGGCTGTTGTTACTCGCTTTGGGATAAATCTCTTCCTGACTGAGCTCGAATCTTGCATCTACTTTGGTGCTAACTTTAATCACCGACATATATTTAATATCCCTGATATTTCTTTTGTTTCTCTTGTCCTTTCCCCGCTTGAGCTGTTGGTCAAGACCTGAGCAAGGACAGCCAACCCGCTGTATTCAAAAATGGAATCCTCGAAAGGGATAGACTTGGCCTTTACTAAGGCATTACCCAAGATTGAGGTATGTTGATTTTTGCCTTATTTGATGATTTTGCCTGCGTATGTAGGAAGATATGTTGGGATGCTCTTCAGAGTATATAACAAAGCTAGCACCCGCAGCTGAGCTTCCACGCAGATTAAATAGGCTGGATAACTGCATTTTTGCACTTCCCAAACCTTTTCCACATAATATCTTCTGTTCGATATATGTTTCAACGTCATTTGTGGTCCTCTAACACGGCATCAAACAGCTCCATGCCCATCTCACTGGAAGCATCTCGCGGAAGTGTCTGCGAGAAATATGGCTGCAAAAGAAGGCAAAAAACCCGGAATTGGAACTAATAGATCCTTACATTGCAATGCCTCCTGGAAAGGTGGATTATACCCTCAAAACGTATGTATCCAGTTGCCGTTACTGCTTAGAGTGATTCCCATTTTGCAGCTCTGCTTGAACGGGCCTATCCCTGATATATTTTTACATGGGCATTTCCACTGTTCCTTTCTTTTCCTTTTTTTCTTTCTTCATGCGCTTGTTATTCCACTGGACCTAAGCAGTTGAGGTTACTTTTCCCTTCATGCGTATAACATAATGTTAAGCGGGCGCCTATAGGTTCTTCCAAGTATTCACAAACATGATCTACCAACTCTGCACCGATCTAGAAAGCCTCAAATATTCAACACGGTCCGTGCTGCAGGACTTCCGGAATGATGGAGTCCGCTATCTGGAATTACGCACCACCCCGCGAGAAAGCCCGCAGCATGGAATATCAAAAGATAAATACATCTTAGCGGTGCTTGATACCATTGACGAATGTCAAAGTGACCAGATGTCAACCTACCTCATCATTTCCGTGGACAGAACCAAAACCGCCTTGGATGCCCTTGAAGCGATAGATCTGGCCATAAAATATCAAAATAGAGGCGTGGTTGGAGTGGAACTTGGCGGTAACCCCATGAGAGGGGATGTTTCCATTTTCAGACCTGCCTTTTCCAAAGCGAAAGCCCATGGTCTCAAATTGACTCTTCACTTTGCCGAAACGACATTTTCATCATCTCCCGATGAGCTCAACACGCTGCTGTCTTACGAACCTGATAGGCTAGGCCATGTGATCCATGTGCCTGAGGATGTGAGGGATGAAATTGCACGTCGAAAAATCGGACTAGAGCTTTGTCTCTCATGCAATGTGCATGGCAAATTGATTCAGGGGGGGTTTCCGGACCATCATTTTGGCTACTGGAGACATCGAGATTGTCCAGTTATGCTTTCGGTGGGTTTTGAATGAACATTCCTCATGGGATACCTTGTCCAGCGTCGTGTTTCTTCTTCCTCTACTTCTTCTTTTTCTTTTGTTAAATTTATATATGGCGTTTCCTCCTGCTAATAAAATATAGACGGACGATGTTGGATTCTTCTGTAGCCACTTATCAAACGAATATGTCATCGCGGCCGAGAGTTTTAACCTCGATCGTGCCGCGGTAATCGATATGTGCAAAAAGGGGGTCAACACGATATTCGCCGGATCTGATGAAAAAGAAAGGCTAAATAACTTGCTAACCCAATTTGAAGCTCATAACATGTAAATTTCTTTTATCCTCTTACAAATCATTTTCTTTCCTCCAAATATTTGTTTCTGCAATGGATCCTTCTAGGAAATCAAGAGCAAGCACCGCACTAGCTGAAAATACCTCCATAACCACTTGGGCTATTCAGAACAAGGATACATTTTCTTTCTACTTTTACCGACCTTTATTATATCATATTAGTTGGGATTATGACCCACACGGCTGCTGCCTTATCTTCTGTTCATATTCAACACTCTGCACCCCTTTTCCTCTCACCTGTTGTTACCGTTACAAATTTTCGGGTGCTCCATGTTGTTTCAAGCTTCGATTATCTATGTTCTATTTTGCGGTTCTGATGATTGATATCCCAACTTTTATCTCCTCATTTTCACTTTTTATCTCTTTTATTCCCCTACCTTTCTTATAATAGAAGGGCAAATGTTAACTGAGGATGATAAAAATGACAAGAATACCAAAATTGGCAGAAAGGAATCATTTTATTTTTCAGGCTTTTCTTGCGGTTCGGCATAGATGTTAGGTTCTTTGGATAGAATGTGCTTAACATCTTTGAAACGTTTTCCTCTATCTGCTGCACATTTCACCGCAGCTGTGCCCACGTATATTTTTTGTTTGGCAGTGGACCGGGAATATTTCAATATCACGTGCATCTGGAATCGTCCGCTGTGGATCGGACATTGCGGTTCCCATCGCTCTGATTGGCCAACTTGAGATCGGGTCCACTCCTGATCGGCGGCTTGCCGATCGGCCCGTGGTTTTGTTTCTCCAGCTCCCAAGGTTTGTTCTTGCTTTCACCAGCCATAAGGTTGTTATTCCAAAGTCGGTGAGACACGATTATTCCAAATGTTGCATGAAATGACATCTCTAGGCCACAGAGGTATGTTTCGCATTGTTTGAATATCTGGATATCATTAAGCTGACCTCATGCTGTCGGAGTACCAAGCCTTTAATCACGAGCAGAGCCAAGATGTAGAGGCTGAGTACGACCGTATGCGCGATGCTGCCCGGGAACAAGCTGCGAAGCGATCATCTTGCTTTGAGAGAGTTTGTTTATCCTACCAATTCGCGGAACCCGAGCATCATATCGGCTAACCCGCTTCCTCTGCGCAGTCTCGCCATGCATACGAGAAGGGCGATGGTCAACTTGCCAAGGAACTTTCCGAAGAGGGCAAGGCGCATGGAAGGAAGATGGAGGAGTATAACAAGAACGCCTCGGAATTCATATTCCGGGAGAATAACGGACCCGGCCGCGTTGCTCCGGATACCATAGATCTACATGGCCAGTTTGCGGAGGAGGCGGAAGATATTTTGGAAGAGAGGATAAAATATGCAATGCAGCTTGGGCAGACGCATATCCATGTGTAAGTGTTTTCGCATGTAGGCCTTGTGGATTAAGATTTAACCCATCGATGTGATTGTGCGGAAGACTGGAACCGTTTTGCACTCACATTCGCTTTGGCCATTGCCCATTATAATAACCATTCTCATACAGGATTGTCGGGAAGGGTAATCACTCCGTTAACAACGTTCAAAAGCTCAAACCTCGAGTGGAGCAAATTTGCCGCGATTTAGGCTTGCAATATACCACTGAGGATAACTCCGGACGAATCTATGTCAATCTGACTGGTGGCCCGGCACATATGCCGGTAACCCATCCCCATCACGCGCCGCAGCATCAACAACATGAACAAAGACCTGACGAGATTCAGCAGGCGGTCAATAAAGTGATTCCTAGCATCATGCGAAGGCTGGAGAAGGCCTGCTGTGTGGTTATGTGAAACCAGGTGCAGCTGGCTTGACGTTGCTCTTCAATTGTTTTCTTATTTTACCCGTACATCTTTGGGGACATGGGATATTATACGGGATTGGAATGCTCGATTGATACCATACTGCGTTGAAATGCGTTTTCAAATGAATAGACAACTCCTCCATAGAGAGCCTCCTGTCTTGTGCATATGCTGCTTAGCTTTTATATTTAATAACAACACGGTTCAACTCTCTTCCCGTTTAACTGTCTGTAGATTCCAGATACTCTGAGGGCATACCTCCTTTTACTGGTTCTACCCATCAGCGAAAAAGGCAGGAAAGCAACACTTCCGGCCGAAACAAAACGAAGCTAGATTTCCTGAAAGATAGGAACCTTCTAGGTTCCTGCAGACAATGGAATTTAATTCGCTCTCCGCATATATATTGTTTGAATTGAACGATTTTTGCCACTATGCTTGATACCTACCGATGTATAGGTAGGTATCTTATCCACTAAGGTAAATATTGCTACTTACTGTCATACGACGAAGCAAAATGCTCGTGGGGCGCTCATAGCAAACAAAATGAGCGGAAGGTAGTAGTTATATTAATATTTTATAATTCCGGCCCCAATTCATCTATTCTTTGTTCAATATCTCCGGCTATTTATTCAGTGTTCGACCACATCGTCCGCATTCAAAATCAAAGTAGCGAAAAACAGTGGCTCTCGTACAAATTCGTCTGCTCGGATAAACTCATCTGTGGTATGGGCTCGGTTGAGGTTGTGGACCAAGTTAATGGGTGTGAATCTATAGATGTTCTTCGTCAAAGACCAGAAAAACTTGGTATCGGTGTTGGCTGCCATCAAATACGGAGTGACAATAAGGTCGTCGTTGCCTTCATCTTTATCCAGTGGTTTAAGAGTGTTTCTGATGGTACCTGACAGGACCCGGAAAGCTTCAGCCTGAACCGGAGAAACAGGCGCCGGTTCCAACGCATCAATACCAACCAAGCTGATTTTCCGTGGGTCCGCGGAATCGTGGGATGAATGAAAGCCTTCGAAGACCATTCCATGCTTCCGTGCGATTGGTTTGATCAGGTTTTCGTAATGCTCTTCAATTTGGGAAATTGAGGTCTCAACAGCAAGTCGTAGATTGACCAATGTCGACACTATTTCAGGGATGGCATTGATTTTGACACCACCGTTCACCGTGCCAACCGACTGACTTGTTCTGAAATAATATCGCATATTGTCCAACACTTGAGCTAGCTGCCTTTGAGCTTTGGTATCGCCTTTTGCCACTTTGCTAAGCTTATTTCGAATCTCCATTGGGAAGCTTGATTTGGGAGCATGTACAGCGGCGCACTCCAAGAAGCCAAACACTGGGTTCCTGGTGGTAACCCTCCCCGAGAATGGATTATTCTCAATTGCCACTACGATCTCTGACATGATCCCAATGACATTATGGTCAGGAGGGTTCGAAGAATGCCCTCCCGTGGAAGTGACATTTATGCCCACATCCAAGTACCCCTTTTCTGCCACGCTTACCATGGCGAACGACCGATCAAATTCCTTCTGAACACCTGTAGACCCTTCATCCATAATCAAATAGATGCCATCATCGCCATATCGCTCGTGTAAGAAATTCGAAATGGGTCGACCGCAGTTTTCGCCGCTGATTTCCTCATCGCATCCAAACGCCAGGATCACAGTTCGTTTCGGTTTGAATCCACTCTTGATTAACAAGTCGACGCTTTCGATAATGGAAATTAAATACCCCTTGTCATCGGTGGACCCTCGACCCCAGATAATTTCGCCGTCGTAATATCCTTCGTAAGGTGGATGAGTCCAATCCTTCACCGTTTCCCCAAGAACAGGCACCACATCCTGATGAGCAAGCATGAGAATCGGCTTAGCTTTTGAAGCTGGGACGCTGCCTTCCCAAGTTAAGATCAGCCCGTGGGTATTGGCATGATCTAACCGAACATGCTTAAATACGTTGGGATACTTGGCTTTGATATAATTCTCGATTTTGTAGAATACATCCCAGCGTTTGTCTTCGCCAATCAGCCCCAAGTCGTCATAACTTTCAGATGGGATTTGAATGATGCCCGTGAGCTTGTTGATTATATCTTTATGATATGCCGGTGATTCAACTTTGTCTCGAATAAACCGTTCCACGTTTTCGTTCTTTGGAGAAAGCTTTGGTACTTGTTGGCATACTCCCAGTTGGTTATTTGGGGAATACTTGTCCAACCCGGACGAGCCAAATAACCCAATTCGTTCAGTAAGTAACGGCTTCCATAGCGGAATAGCAAGTAGTACTGATATCAGCCCAATTACAAGTGCGCTTCGAATCAACAAAGACTGGATAACGCCTTTTCCTTCACGCTGATTGTTCTGTCCGGGCATTGTTTTTCTGTGCTCTCCTTTCGGCACTCCCTCCTGGTATGAAGATATCGATTAGGAAGTAATAGGAGCGCACCAGCACAGCTCTTCTGTCACATGGATGAGAGGGCTTTGGGTATGGTTGATAGCGATAGGGCTTGATGCAAAGACACGCCAGTTGGGACTAATGCAACTTGAGGCCAAGCACCTGTGGGTTTCGGAAGTGGGGGTTGTGAGCATTCAATTGCCTGGCTGCCAGCTGGGCGTGTACGGCGGGCAACTTGCAAGTTGCAACTTAGCTTACTTTAACTAGGGGGGGTGCCACATTATTAGGCTGGCTTGGCTCAGGCGATCGATCGTCCTGGCCCCGTCATTAGCAGTCCGTCAGTTGGGACGCATGGAGAAGATGCGAGAATATTTATGATTGGCGTGCTCCAGTGGGTGTGGAAGCCGAAGCTCGTACGGAGTATTTAACCCACGATTGGCTCCGGACCGCCAAGATATTTAACGGAAGTATGCAGACGACAATTGAGCTACCAATATCATTCAATTTTGACGGCCCATCCCGAGTTCATAACTTGTAGAATAATTCATTAATAAATAATAATTCCTACCTCTATGTTAATTCATCATGCGGGGGCTCACCTGCGAGACGGGAGCGATTTGATGTCAATAAGATGGACGTCAATCCTGAAATTGAACAGGCGTTTTTAGGGCAAAAACGAATGAGGTATTCAAACTTCTCAATGGTGCAGGAGTTGTAGTTAACCTCTGAGGGGAATTTAACTTGCTCTCATTAACTAAAATTGGACTTCCAAAATAGCTAGTTACCCAGGCATGGTTCTCCTTGTTGATGAGATTTAAGTACATGTACATGTACATTGTACGTACATTACATGATATCGTACGAATTTGACAGATATTTCGCAGGGGCATTAGTCTCACGTATAACTACCGAGTTAAGCGTTCGCCGCCCAACCACAGCATGACACGACACATATCTGTATCCAAGGCCACCAGCTTGCCCTCGGCCGTACGAAGATATGATGCTATCCTCCTGCTCTCGTCTTGCTCCCAGCAAGCTTCGCAATCGGTCATTCCCGCCGCCGTACTCTCTTAGTAGAAGCCTCTAGCCTCTGGTTTCGCCTTTCCCATCTCTCGACTGTCTCGGCCCCCTAGACTCTCCAAATCAATTAGACAGTACATTTATATAAAATATGGTCGAGTCCTACTCGGTGTGTATGCTGTTGTGGCACATTGATGTTGGATTGCTTCTGCTCTCCCGGTTAATGGCCGGTAAAAGGGGCAATGTGATGGATAAGACACAACTTATACTGTACATACATGGATTTGCACTCTGCGTCTGGAGAATAAAATAAACTTTATTGTCAATGTGGGGTATTAGAAACTAGAGTTCAACAGTGGTTTAGTTTTGCAAAGTATTTTTTTGGAGAGCAATGCTCACATATCAAAATATAGAGAACTGATTCACATATTGGCTAGCACAAGCTGTAAAGGTAGCGAGTTAATGCCTCATAACATCTGCATTGTAAGTATTTTTGATAATTTAGCTACTTCTCTTTCCTTGTATAATTAACCTAATAGAAAAAACGTACATTAATTAAATTATAACAGTGTCTGTAATAATCCTTTTTATTTTTACTCTGTACTTGTGAACTCAAAGGAGCCTGCGACCTTTTCATGATATCTTGTGAAGTTAACAGTGTGATCACATTGATCCGTCACGGTTTCATTCATGCCTTTTAGAGAATTAACTTAGTGCAAGAAGGATAGAGCCCGCGCTATCAGTAGTAACATATTGCCTGGGAAGTTAGCTCCAAACAGCCACTCAAACTATGCTGGAAGGAGCCAAATCACTCAAAAAAGCCGTTCAGATAAGCTGAGACATTTCCCCTCTTCTTCGGCTCGTAGAGACTCTCGTAAAGATCGATCTCGTCCTTGGTGTTGCCGAGAGAAAGGTCTGCGGTGCCAGGCCAAACATACTTTGTCCGCTTAACTACCTTCCAAAACACAAACGCCACAATAAAGAAGCCAACCATCGTGTAGTTGGTGAAAAATGCAGTGATATCCCAATTCCCATGAATAAAGAGATTGTATCCCAAAACAAGTGTCATGATGGTAGTGCCACACAAAGCATACCATGCGGTATACGGCTGAAACAGGCCTTTATAGGGGAGAGTGTTCCTGTCAATTCCCTGACGACGGAGTGCCGTATAAAAGTGTAGGTATGTGATGATAGTACCAAAGTAGTTGAGAAGGTATGAGGCCGTGCAGATTCCGACAAACCAGTTGAGAACTGTGGCGGACGATTTGTCGAGTTGCAGGAGGGCGAGGAGGCAAAATGCAAGCGATGCTACAACTGCATAGTACGGTAGGCCACGCTTGCTGCACGTCGAAAAGAAGGATGGAGCCTTGCCTTCCAGTGACAGACCATGGAGAGTGCGCGCAGCAGAAAAAACCACGTTATTCCCGCAAGAGAGGACAGAGGTCATGATCAAGGCATTCACTAGATCAGGTACGCCCTTAATTCCAAACTCGACCATCGAAATAACATAGGGGGAACTATTATCATGTATGAGCTAAGAAGTCTAGAGGAGAGAGTGCAATAAGGAAATAAAAAGGGAAATAGGGAGGAAAAAGGGGTAAAAAAGACATACGCAGCTCCTGTTCCACCTCCTTCCCTTTTGCCTGCAATTGTGTCCGCGAGAAGTTGATCATCGTATGGAATGACAATTCCAATACAAAGAGCACCGCCGATGAAGAAGAACATGAGGCGATATACAAAGGAAGAATATGCCTTTCGTAGAATCTTGCGGGGATTCTCTGCTTCGCCCGCAGCCATCCCTATATATTCTGGCCCAACCATGCTGTAAATTGACAAAGTTAGACTAGAAACTTAGAAAATGAGGGGTAGAAGGAACTCTACAGAAAGGGGCCTTACGTGAAAGAGCCTTGGATCATGCATGATAGCAGTCCACAAAAGCGGCCGATGTCTCCAGGAACAAGGTACTCGACAAACGCCCCCTATTTGAAGAAAAAAACATTAGTTTAATAGATAATGCAATGTTTTAGAGGAGAGAACAGGATCACCCACGGGGTTCTTCCAGTAGCGAAAGCCATAAACATCCCCACGTGGATTACCGCCAACCATCGTGACAAACGTGTACATCATTAGGCCACTGTTTAAAATGTTAGTATCCAAAAATTTGACATAATCATTCTGATCTCCATATTTATTCCATTTAATGAAATACTTACAACATGAGGAAGATTTTGAAAATGGCCATGTAGAACTCTGAAATTGCAAAGAATCGAACTGTGAGTCCATTGAGTACACTATAGTACACGTCAGCGTTTTCGCTATCCACCTGGGGGCATCTATGGCAACTTGGGAAAGGGGCTTAAACCGCACGCATAGATTAACAAGCAAACCATTACCACTGCGGCCACAGGAATCTTGTCGGTCCAGTATGTAAGAAGAACGTTGATGGCAGTAATCTCATATGGGATACTGAAAGCTATGGTGGAGAAAGCAAGGGAGGAACCCGTGAGCCCGGTTAGAGATAAAGGAAAAAACTGAACACGACGGAGTAATAGTGACCTACCCATAAGAAAGAAGTAATTCCATCCCATGGCAAAGCTCAGGGCATCGTCGACCCAGAATCCAGAAAGCCGGACAAAGGGTGATGCGATAGGCAGATAGGTAACCATCTCCGCTGTAGAATGCCCTTGTCAGTTGGCTCAACTACTAAAAAGGGGTATAAATATTAATATGACGGGGGATACCATGAGCGAATTGAACGAACCGAAACACTGATTGGTTGAAAAAATAATCGTCCCATATACAATGAAGCCGAGCAGAAGTCCAGCGGGTCCGCCTCGGGGAAGAGAAGCTCCCATCTGCACAAAAAGAGCTAAAGAAGGGAATCAAATCAGCATCCCGCAACCTTTGTTCCATCAAACCAGCGGTGTAAGAGCTTCGAATGACAACCCCCTTTAGAGAATTGCATACATGTGCCAATTGCACCTCCGACAGCAAACAGCTGTAGCTCTTTGCCTCCTATTTTCCGGTGAAGATGTTGAGATCCGGCGGAGATGAGTTCCCCAGGTAAAGCATTCTCATGTTTCTCGTCTAAGTTAGAAGTAGTACGATCGATCAGGTCCGAAGGGGGCTTCTTCCGCTGAAAGGGATTGTTGAACTTCGTGTGGGTATCCATTGTTATGTTTCTTTTGCAATAATCAAGATGCTGTCTGACTTTCTGAGATGATACCAATGGAGGTAGGGACACGGATATATACACGGACCATTGTTCTTTTGAATGAAAATGATAGGTAGGAAAAAGAAAAGAAGCCACGGAGAAATATCAAAATATCCCCTCCCATTTTACGAACAGGGAATCTTGGCTCTGCTCGTGGGCACCAGTTAGCTCCCTTGCCACCGAAGTAAGCAATTGCACCTCATTGGTAAGCCTGACTCCTGACAAAGATCGCACTGGGCCGGCATACGAGAGATAAATACTTGAGGATGCAAAACCATGCTTGCAAGAACAGATGTTGGGCGATTTCTCCCCATCTTGGTAAACTTGTGCAGGGAATATACGAGTTTGATAAAGACTGTTGAAATAGAGCAGGATTAGTGAGCACTAGAGCAACTAGATCGCCATGTGGCTCTTGCGGGGAAGAGAGCCACCAAACAGAAGTCTCCACATTAGCTTCGAATGGGCGATCCCAGCCAGTCCTTTTGAGAAGCAGAGCGGCCCCCGCATCTTAATGCTACTCAAAGCTCCTCTTGGCCGACGGACGCCAGCTACAAGGCCCCCCCACTCTTATAATATGCGGGCTTACAGCCATATGACCGCGATTTACGCCGCCAGGCCCGAATTCCTGTGACTAACACAAATCATCAGATGGATTTATCGGACCAGCCTGGGTGCCAGCATTGTGCGCTCGGTGGGGTGCGGGCTCAGGTCCCTCATCAATTATTAATCCAGGTGCGATGAAATTCATGTATAAGAGGGGGTTGAAACGATTCTTCGCCTTGAGAAGCAAAACGAAAGATCACAAACTGATAAGGCACGGAGCACCCCCCCTAATTTAAATCAAACCGAAAAAATGGCCACTCCTCTTAAAAAAGCCCAGCCCTTCAAGAAGGCGCTCTGGTTTTCCGAAGAAGAGCTACAAGAACGACGGAATCGAGCCTTGGAGCTCATGAAACGAGAAAACCTTGATGGCTTTCTGTTCACGAAGCAAGAGTCCTTATACTATCTGACTGGATTCGACACTTTTGGTTATGTCTTTTTCCAAGCCATGTATTTCCACAACGATGGAAGAATGCGTCTGATTACTCGAATCCCGGACCTTCGGCAAGCGCTTTACACGTCTATTTTGGAGCAAAAGGATATCCTTATTCGATCCGATGATGCTAGCAGCAACCCTGTGTCCCTAGTCCCGAGAGTCTTGAAAGAATTCGGTATCAACGATTCCTCGAAAAAAAGAATTGGCTATGAGCCGGATTCATGTTCCCTGACTCACAGGCTGGGTAAATTGTTGGACGAAGCAGTTCATGGTCTTTGCACATTGGTCGATCATTCGAATTTACTTACCCAAGAATTGCGAATGGTCAAATCCGAAGCCGAACTGCGCAAGGTCCGGAAAGCTGCCTACCTTGCAGATTTTGCCCTCGTTCGAACACTCAAATTAGCGAAGCCCGGTGCCTATGAAGGAGATTTATGGCGAGAACTTGTGGGCACTGTATATGAAGGTGGTGGCGACGATCCGGCAAATGAAAACATTCTTGTCTCTGGGAATAAGGCAGTTCTCACCCGGTACTCAACTGGGAAAGACAGGATTGACAGGCAACTTACCCTCGAATTTGCCTCCGCTTTCAAACACTATCATTGTTGCTTGATGAGAACAATACCAATTGGGGGGATAACCAAGATGGCACGTCGGATGTTTGAAGTTAACATTCTCCAAATGAAAGCTTGTATGGAGGCTCTCAAACCGGGACGAGAAATCAGCGATGTCTTCGAGGCCTATGCGCGAGTGGCAGATGAAAATGGATTCCAAGACCAACGATTCAACTCCTGTGGATATAGCTTGGGTGCTACTTTCTCCCCAACCTGGATGGATTTCCCGATGTTTGTACGAGGCCAAAATGTTGTAGCCAAACCAGGCATGATATTTTTCATCCATATCATTTTGATGGACAAGGCTACCGATACTGCCAGCTCTGTTGGCCAAACTGTCGAGGTGACTCAGGACGGATGTGTTTCGCTGTCCAAGTTGCCGTTCTGTCTTACTCGAAAGCAAACCATTGCTGCATGGAAGAAAGTCCGCAAGGAAGACTACGGTTTCACGGCTGAAGAGGAGGATGATGGTGAAAATCTTCAAGATGTTGACCTTTCTGACGGCGAAGTTGATGCGGAGGATTTTGACGTTGAGTATGATTTCAGCGATTATCAATCAGCAGCTGCTTCGGGAGACCCAACGCAAAGCGCCTAGGGTTTTGTGCAGGCCGGTCAGTGGGGTGTTTCGAATATCTGAAGTGGCGGAAACAGCGAATCCCTAGATTAGTTTCCTGTGAACAATCTAGTCATGATCCAGAGTGTGCTTCACAGAATTGATTAGGAAAATACAGCAGTAGCACTGTGCGCCATCAGTACCATTTCTATCTATATAAAACCCTTCATATAGCAATTCCAATTCAGTTGTATTCATTCATTTTTGCGGTGCTCCCATAACCACCCGTTACAGCCTTAGACGTATATCCAGGGGACAAGTTCTTCGTAATTTCCACCGCTGCCGCAATGGCAGCTTTGAGATTTTTGATTGCTTCATCGCTGATTTGATGATGCATCGAAATCCGCTCATCCATCAATTTGACATCGAACTTCTGGCATTGCTCCAACAATACTCCCATATCAATCTTCGATTTCCCCGCATCAATAAAGTAAAAATTGGTATCGACAGGAATTTGAGGCACAACGCCCAGCGCCTCCAGATCTTTCGCCAAATTCTTTGTCTTCTGGTGCGTTTCCTCCATAGTAGGCCAAACTTCTTTTAAGGCCACGAGAGCAGCAGATGTCAAAACACCAGCTTGTCGAATCCCCCCACCCTGTTGCTTCCTCAGCCATCTCCCATGTTTGATATTCGCTTTAGTGCTGGCGAGGACCCCACCAATCGGTGCCCCAAGTCCCTTAGAAACACACATGGAAACACTATCAAAGTACTGGCAATAATCGGCTAGAGAGTGTCCACTCGCCGCCGAAGCATTCCACAACCGAGCCCCGTCGCAATGGACCTTGATCCCATTGGCATGTGCGAACTCGGAAATCTTCCTGATCTCTTCCATCGGCGTAAGCACGCCCCCAGTGGTAACTTCGAGACTGATGACTTTTGTTGGAGCGGTGTGCACGTCGTCACCCAAAGTTACCCACCTTTTCACGTCGTCAAGGGTCATGTAGATGCCGTTTGCTGGATGAACTGGCGTCACCATGGCCTGAGACAGGATTGCCAATCCAGATCCTTCTTCAGCATAGACATGTGCTCGATAATCGCAGAGTATGGAGTGCGGGGGCCGGTCGAGATGGACTCGAACCCCAATTTGATTGCCCATGGTGCCAGAGAGCATGAAGAGGGCAGCTTCCATTCCGGTTAATCTGGCAACTTCATTTTCAAACTCCGCCGTCGTGCTGTCTTCTTGGTATACATCATCGCCGAATGTAGCATTCATCATAGCCTCCAGCATCGCTGGGGTTGGCGTAGTGAAAGTATCGCTGCGGAAGTCATTGGCGGCTCTGGACACCTTGGGATTCGTCATCTTTCGTTGTGTTTTTGGTATGAGGCGAGGTTGTCGATATCTTTTAACAACAGAGGAAATATTTTGACAGGGTATTTAGTGAATCGAATTTTGATCTTTCCATGTATGTAAGGAGCGGGGAGGCCGATTTATATATCGTAATTGTTTAGTAGTAATCACGTGCATCCCCACCCTTTGAGTGGGAGGATGACGCCGAACTTAGCCCTTCGGAATATATACCTGGAGCGCTATAACGAGAACGCAAAACGGGGATAACCCTATTCAACTTGTCCGGGTATGTCAGTTGAAGCCCAGCCATGTAATATGCTCTGTGAAATTCCCATATAATTATGCCCAAGATTCCGATGTGCTGCTAAAGATCTCCATAGATAGCTATAGATAAAAAGCCTGCTTTCTGAGTATGTAGTTACATTAATTCATGATTTCGCCAAACAAAACAACAACTAGTGAAAATAGTACGAGACCATTTCCTTAAAATAAAACAAATAATCAGTAGCGGTCTGGGTAACCAAAATGGCATAGTGGGTATGGATGCATCATCACCTCGTCAAAATATTAAGCAGTCAAAATAAACATTCATTGCAGATTGGGGGGCAATCCTTCACCCACCGCCTTCCCTCTCCTCGTTCCCATTCTTCACCGTCGCATCAACCATCTTATTCAAGATACTCCGCACCATGTCCCCACTCCGCTCCTCTTTTTGATTAGCACCCTGTCTCTGCTCCGTCAAATTCTCCAGCCCATCGATTAAAACCAAAGCCCTGTCCCGTAGTTGCATAACGGTTTTGCGGGTATAGGCAAAACTTCCTGTGCTCTCCATATAATTAACAGCGTATCGCTTAACTTCTTCATCTGTAGTCTTTTGTTTTAAAATATTGATAAGTTGAAGGTTATCTGGCTGGGAGCGGATGCTGTGGATTATGGGAAAAGAAAATTTGCCCTCGGTGAGGTCTTCGCAGGGCCCCTTGTTTTTGCTGTATGTTGAGTTGGAGAGGTTGAGATAGTCGTCGCAGATTTGGAAAATGAGACCCATGAGGTTAACAAGGGCGACGCAGTCGCTGGATATTTGACCATTATTAACAAATTTATCTTTAAAATTGTGGGAAGGTGTTGGTTGCTTACATTCCCGAGTTGCTTTCCGCCTGCATCAGTTTAATTGCGAGTCTGAAAAGACCTCCTGTTTTATTGCCGACCATTTCCAAATAATCCTCCTCTGTTGGGCATGTGAGGGTGTCCCTCCAAAAAACATCCATTCCCTGGCCCCGGTGCAAGTTCAACAGTTCCTTCACGTAGATGTTAATCACATTCGGGTTTCTGAGTTTCTGGACCTCTTCCAGGGCTAGAAAGTAGACGTAGTTCGCAGAATTTATCGTCTGAGCCGTCCCAAATATATTATGCGCCACCGGAACTCCCCTTCGAAGAGTTGACGAATCTTCAACGTCATCGACGCTATGACAAAACGCACATATGTATGAGCAAGGCTTCCCAAGCCAAAAAATGCGAGATTATTTCCACTGCACGGAACACTTACAGTAACGAAGCAGTATGCAGCATAACAACGACCTTGGTGATTATCGCAATGCTTTCTTCAGGAACATGCAACCAACGGTTAAATGCAGCGATGAACTGTCTCCGTATATCCTTCCCAGGCTGTTGAACCATGTAGTCATAAGGGCCTAGCAGTATCTTCTCCTTTTCCGGCGACCATGTTCCATCTTTGTACTTGGAGCCATCGACACTGGATCGATTTCGAGTGTGCCCCAATGAGAGCTTGTATGGATTTGAGGTCCGCCTCTTTCCTAATGGTGCAACCCACTCTGCCTCTGGGAGCGGTTTATAGCCCGGGTTCCGAGAACTCGAACCGTTGATATTACCGCTCATGGTAGAGTCTAATGTGCCATTTGTGACCCCCGTAGAGCTGGTGCGGGGTGGAATCGGGTTTGGGGAGGTGAGGGACTCAGTCATGGTTGTAAAAGGGCGTTGGAGATCCCAAAATAGGTAGAACAGTGCAGATGTAACAACGAAAAACTGCGGCTTAGCTGTAGGACAATGTAAGGAGTCACTTTCAAAAGGTAGTATTGTGTTACGGGGGTATGGATGGGAGGTTTCAAGCTGTTGAATCGTAGGACAGCTGGTTGGGCACCTCCCAGTCTTGCGCAAGGAACATGCGACAGAAGAGCTAGAAAGTTGGATATCTGGCCTAGGTATTCTTCGTGGAGTTCAGTTCTTACTCCAGCACGCCGTATTCCGTATTTTCTGGTCGGTAAGAAGAGATTGAAAGTTGTTGAGTGGTTACAGCAACTGGGGAGATCAAGAAATAGTAGCCTCATGATCGTTTTGCCGCCTGATACCACGGATGTTGCAAGTTATCCCCTTTAGGAATGGTGCGGAATCACATGCGCCAAGAAATGATCCTCGATCAACAACGACGACATCGATCGACTAGAGTATAGTTTATAGAGGCATCACATCGCCAATAAATTGGAAATCCTACGTCAAAGACTGTTGTCTGGTTCCATAATTGCTTCCAGGAATGCGCGGCGGTAATACGCAGTCTATGATGCACTATATTTCCTAAGGTGGTAGCCATGCCGCCTTCAGGCTTCTTCATCTATTGCAGCATTCACATCACACGTAAACGAAGGACAGCGGTTCTTGCGCCTCTTTGCAAGATATCTATTTCAATCTTGACAGGGGCAAATCAATCCATCTTCAGATGATCTTCTCGTCCCCCCCTTTTCAGGATTAGCCCTTTATCGCAACGCCTGGTTGACCACTTCTTATAATAGGGCCAGCGGCCAGGATTGCTGGCTGCCAACATCCATATCCCGTTCTCAGAGTCCCCGAATTGTCAAGGATCTTCTAGCAAGCATATCGGCACTTGTCGTTTACTTCTCTCCTTGTTCTGTTCTACTGCCTTATTTTCTATTCCACAGTCCCCGTCGCGCTTCATGATCTTACAACAGCGATCGAGGTACATTTTCATTCAAATCCACATCAGAAGTTTTTTGCCGGAGAGAACTTCACCCTAATCTGCAGAAGATAGTAAGATGAGTTGAAGGTTATTTCCAAATATGTATACGCATATCCATCACTATGTTATTTCCTTTGATCTCTTGAGCACGCCCTTAGCTAAGAAAGATATAAATAAAAAAATAAGAACCATATGAGCGAGAACTATAACAGTGTCATTGTCATTTCTCTGGTTGCTATCTTTGAAACGGTTGGAGAAAGGAGACAAAAACCAAATACAGCTGAGAGGGTATAACAAACAGAATTGACTTAGCCGCAGCATAAACGAGGTTGCTTGTATCCCTACTTCCAATTACCCTTCCTCCATTTCGAATCACAGCAAAAGGGGAATAAAAATATATCCACGTTAAGAAAACAATGCCCTACTTTCCCGCTGCTTATAAATTGGCTAGAGGTGCCTATTGGTACGGTAACACGGCGCCCCTGATCCTCATCATCTCCCACCACAGCTTCCCCCTACGTAATTTATGTATATACTCTCACCATCCCCAGCCTTGCCCATACGACACACAGTCACGGAAATTTCTAAGCAATCTCCGCATTCGCAGCGCCAGTCTCACGCACAGCAGCTCTCTTCCTATCCTCCGCATCCGACGCAAAATCTAAATGATACAGCTCGGGACACACGGCATTCTTGCGGAAAAGAATATACCTGCGGAACCACCACGGTAGCACAGTAAAGAGTTGGTAGGATGCATGCGTACGCGTCGGGACGGCGAAGACGTAATCAAGTTCTTCTAGCGTTCGCTGCTTGGTCTCGGGCATGAAGAGGAAGATCAGAACTAGGGCTACTATATTAAGTCCAGCATAGAAGCCGAAGGCACCTTGTGGTTGGAATGCGCGCAGAAGACGGCGGAATGTAAGGGCGAGGACGGCAGCTGGACATTCATAATTTCTCACGGTTAGTCTTTTGGCTCACTTGGGACTACTTTTTGTTGTGGCATGGAGCTGATGCTTACCCCAGAAATTGTTCGTGGCAACAGCCCAGCTCATTCCCATCTCACGATGGGAGAGAGGGAATACTTCTGCTGAGTAGGTGAAAGGCACTGGACCTTCACCTGGCGAATAAAAGGCACAGAAGAGGTAAATGAAGAAAGCAATGAGGCCTATATGAGCGTCGCTTTCCCTGGGGATGTAGAAACACATTCCAGCTGCTAATAGGGTCCAGAACATCTGTGGGAAGGTGAAAAGCAGCAAACCACGCCGTCCGAAGGTGTCGATAGTCCAGACTGCGGGCCAGGCAAAGACGAAGTTGACGACACCAAATCCGAATGAGGCGAGGAGCGCGGCGATGTTGCTGGCGCCGGCTTGGATAAATATCGTCGTCGAATAAAAGGAAATGATGTTGACTGTGGTTGAAGTAGTTCAAGCATTAGTGTGTGCGTGAAAGGTGCACATGTGACTATGGAATATCAGGGGCAGGATTGGGTTATGTAAATTGGGGCGGGGGGGGATGGAGGTTGATATATATATAATCTGCCCTCCACTGCCAATGACTTACTTCCGCACATCTGCTGGCCAATCATTACAATTCCTAGAGCAAAGTTAACATAAAATCTATACGGGGGCTGCCAATACGACACATCGTAGGTGAAGTGGAGGGGGGTTGGTACCGGAAGCTTGCGTCGCACGACGAACACGCGGGATGGTGAACAATTCAATGAATCGGGTAAAGAAATTATCCGTTTTCGCAAGACCAGTTTCCTCAAGCAATGCCGCCTCTTGGACAAGCTGGGCATGGATATAGTACAGATCTCTCGCCGCCTGAAGTGGGCTGTTGCGAAGGCGAAGTAGCGAACGATAAGCCTTCTTGTAGTCCCTCTTTTTTAGAAGCCATCTCGGAGATTCCGGGCAAAAATAGATACCAATAACTAGCGGAACGGCTGGAATGAAGGCTGATCCCAGTTGCAAGCGCCATGTAATATCGCCAGCGTTAACAACCGCGAGATTCGCGCTAGTTCCCATTAAAATACCAAAGGCAGTCCAGACCTGCCATGACATGACCAAACCACCACGCACGTTCGCCGGGGTATTTTCTGCTGAGAAAACAGGGACGGTAACTTCTTTCAGGCCCATACCAATCCCTAGTAGAATACGGCAAGCAACGAGCTGGCCCCACTTCTGCGTCACAGCAGATCCAATGGGGGCTAGTAAACTGAAGATAGCTGCTACGAAGATAGTTCCTCGACGACCCAACATCGCATTGATCGGGTCACTTAACCAACCCGCACTGTTCAAAACAGACGAAGGTAACAAGGGAGTTAGATAATATCAAACAAGCTATCGGGTAGGGAAAAGGGTGGACTGGCTTCTTACAAGATGGCAATGGAAATATACGGAACTGAATTGATAAATCCAACGATCCATGAATTCCTGTCGCAAACTGCCGCATTTGCTGCACTAAGTTCGCACCACTCGCCGCTATCTTGGATTCCGAATGCCAGTGGAAAGGAGACATTTGCCCCGTTAGATCCTATCGAGTTAACGCTGTTAGAGGAGAGAACTCATGCCGTTGGTCATAAAGACTTAATCTACATACCTGTTTGATCCCACCCTTGAATGGCTGCAGCAATGGAATTGAGGATGATAGTATAATAAAGTGCCCAAGGCAGCCTCCATCGGTGGAGGACTTCGTTCCTTAAGGGTTCCTTGTCTTCCTCGTCCAATTCCTCAAGACTCTCAAAATCACGTGGACTCTTTGCGACGAGAGCACCTTTCTTAAGATGGGGCAAAATGTCCATCAGGTCATTCTCCGTTGCAAAGTGCTCGACATCTTCCAGCAGTTTATCTTTGGGTATGTCCGAAAGAGGGTTTTTGATTCTGAAAGGAAAGGTCTGTGAGCACGGTGTATAAAATGGATATTTGCATAGGTGGCTGGAGATATAGTAGTCAAAATACTCACTCTCCTTCAACATTTTCAGTCATAGCAGCAATGCTTTGTTTGCGGATATGTGGGTCATCAAAGACCGACACGCGCCTTTCACCATCATTAACAGCCCTAAACAAGGCAGACATATCAATGGTCAGTGATTTTAAGAGCAAGCAAAAGGAGGGGGGGAGGTTGGAGCAACATACACTGCATCTCCTTCCTTTGACATGGTTGGGATGAATGGTAGAATAACACAGGCAGCTAGTATGAAGACTCTGGATGTGCGGGTCGATGCAAACGAGAACGGCGATAGTTTGAGGGGGGCATCTTGGGTATATAAATATAGACACAGGAATATCTCTTCCCAATGCGACGCGCAAATCAGCCCCTAGTTGTACGACGCCCGCTCAATGGCTGGGCCAGCTGCACGCTGAAGAGAGCTAATTCGTCCGTTCCCGGCGATGAACCGTATTATTTACGGTTTCTAGCGTCTTTTGAAGAGTCCATATGCAGCACGGGCAGCAGCCAGCAGCCAGCAAGGGTACTTTGTAACTCTGTAATAAATGTTGTCCGGGGTATCGTCGCATGGGTCACTATGGTTCCAAACAAGTTCAAGAAACATGGGCTATAGTTTTTTGACTTTTTGATACCGTTTGCAAGGCTCGGAGTTAAGCTACCCAGCTAGGCTCGCTAGTTCAGTTCCCACGGGCTGGCGGCTCTCAAGGTCTCCCCCCCCCCCTAAAAGCTGCCCTAGTTAAATCCTTGATTCCTTGGGGCGTAGGGAGTACTTTTTATTTGGCTGAGGGACTTAAAAAACAACTAAAACCCCGCATTGCGAGGGGAGAAACTAGCAGGGCCATCCAACCTCAGACTGGGGCTGTCATCGCCCGTTAACTTTCAAGACGGGTAAGATTGACAAGAGGACGATCTGGTCGAGATTCGGTACAGAGTAGAATGCTGTGAGTTTATTTATTATCCACAAGATGAAGATGGCAGCGTGATTTTCAAACGCAAAATACCTGCCTTGTTTAGGTTGTCAAATCAAGGTCTGTCCCCAGCAAGGCTTTCCCAGTAATATATACCAAGGAACAGCCTCAGCCCACTATTTTAATTAGAGGCATCAGGTCCTATTATTCTTCAGTTAAGCCTTGGATCATCACAGCTAGTTCAACCCCCTATCCGCCTCTTTGTGGGCTGTTTTAGGCGAGCGAAGTATCTTGAAGTCGAAGCCCTACATCATCATCATCATCATGCGATAACGTGAGAATTCAAGCGAATATTACCAGGTTGGAACTGTGCAGCTTCTCGCTCGGTTGGAATGCATCGACAACCCGTACTCTTTTTCCTTTTCCTCGCCTTTTGCCCATCTCGTCGGCAAGGATATCCTCTTGATAAGGTCTAGAGCCCTATTGACTGGCGAAGAGCGAGGATTCTTGACCCCACCACGCCTTTGCCCCGCTCACTAAAACATGAGAGGAAGCATCTCTCTTTCTTTCGCCTGATAGCCTCGAAGGATGTAGCTATCAGACCAAAAAAAGAAGCGACTGGTTAGCACAATCATTAGAGGAACAGCAAGCAAGCCAAAAAAATTCACGAGCCCAAACATCTGAAAATGGGCAAAAATAGCAGATTGCCAATAGCCAATAATCGTCCTAGGGCCTAAGTCGCAAGCGGCTTTCGCTGGGCAGGTTTTAAGCAACGTCAAAAAAATGCCTCCCGTCGCCGAGGCCCCGGTGGCGGCCGGCTTGGGACCTTGGCTTGGGGGGCATTGGGGGGCCTTAACACCCCGAGAATCTACCCTAAAGCTGGAGGCTGAAGCCAAACGTGCACCCAGTGGCTGAATCGGCACGCCACTTGCCAAGTAACCGTGGGATTAGGTTGATGTGACGGGTTAGAAGTTAGAACTAGGCAGGGCTGGCTGCATGAGCACAGTGGATCGATTCGGTGACCGCCGAACAAAACTACTACGTATTACGCAGTGCTTTACTCCTCTGTTCTCCGTACTGCGATAGACACCTTGCTTAGCATGACTCAAATCCGCCAGGCTAATAAAGATCAACCCCGAAGGCTTTTTTTGGTGGCTTCCACAGACATCAGCCAGGCACTTGGCCTACGTTATTGTCGAGCATGGGTAAAGTGAGTTCGGGCTGTTTTCTGAAGGAGAGGATAAATTATATGGATATTTGTTGCTGATTCAATAATACGACTCTATAGGCCTGTGGACGTACGGAGTAGTTGTACGCAAGATCATGGAACAGCGTCTTTTAACTACCCAGCTTCAAAAAGAGCTGTCTGAGAAGCTTGTTCGTGTCTGTAACTACGGTCTCCAGAGTGCGTAAATTACTTTGTAACTCCGCACAGATCAAGCAGACCATCTTTTTTTCCTAACAAAGTCGCCGAAGAAGACCATCTTTTCAGCAGAGCGCCCTAAGGGACACTCGTGACTGGACACGGGCAAGACAACTGATCACCAGTCAGAAAACATGGATTAAACGGAGCCCCCCTGCTAGGTAGTTATCGAGCGTTGGCGCTACGCAGGTATAAGGACGCATTGGATGAATTTTGTCCTGGTCAACACGACACATGTAAGATTAGGCGACCTGTCAAAATATGAGTAAACAAGTCCCGCATTTTTGTGTTGAGAGCAAACATTATAGTGGAGGAGCCAAAAACGATATATTTTTGCTCTACTGTTTTCGAGGCTGGAGCCCACTGGTTATAGTTAAATTAGTTAACTACAGGCAGACCCGGTGAGGTTGATGAAATGCTAAAACACTCTTCTGTCGTTTCTGCTAAACTCAGTAAGTGTTCATATGCGGGAGAGAGAAGATTTCTTCGATAGCTAACAACAAAACAATTAGCAAAGTCATATATGGAGCTCTTGGTACAGCTATCAGAGTATGCGATGCGATTACGATTACGGGGCACCTTCGATGAGAAAAAGTCTCTCATGTTTGCTTCTACCTCTATTTCCAAGCTGCTTATATACACGGCGGCATCAAGTACAGAGTAGATCAGATCAGATCTTCACAAAACGAAGCATATGTTGAAAGCTGTCAAGTTTTCTCCACAGCTCCACCCAGTCCATGTCCCGTCATCTATCAACCCGCCACACCGGTCTTCCAGCGATATTCCAGAAGGATGGGATGCATGCATCCATGTATGATGTGCAAGAGTTTTCTCCACATGTTGTGTGTGCCCTAGTCTCCTCCGCCCTGAGCTTTTAGGGACATCTCTGATGTCATAGGATGGTCGATCTATACACCGTCAGGTCGGTACAGGCCACTGCCTTCCCTATAAGGCTCAGACTCGGATGCCTCTATCTGCGCAGCTATATATATATCAGCTTCAGAATGTTCGAGAGATTGAGAGCTGAGTTAGCTGGTTAAGTTGATTATTCCCGCATCGAGAAACAGAAAAACTCCATAGTCTATTGATATCGCTGAGATCGCCATTTTTCTACACATTAATGAAGCACGGGGAAGGATTCCCCCACCACTTACTTCGTCATCTTCTTCTTCTTGTGTTTTTTTCCTTTTCGTTCATTTGCGGCAGCAACCTTAAAAAATAAATCCTGCGCAGAAATCTTCTCAAATAAATGCCTCATATTTACTTACTATTAACGTCACATAAGGAACGCAATATAAAACGAAAACTAGCAGCGTTAAGAAGCCTCCAGAATTACCTACATATATTTAGGGCTTAGGAATTCAGAAGCTAATTGGCTGAGTTTATTCATTTTTATCTTTTTTTACCTTTGGTCGCTTATCTCTTCCCAAGGCGGAGGATCCTGTAAAAAAGTTCATTGCACTCTTTTTGCCCTTCCTATTCTTTGACACCTTGGTTCTGAAGCCTTCCAAGTTTCTTTCTTTGTTCGGCGAAACAAAGAGGTTTAGATGATACAACAGCCCAGCTCTCTCCACATTTAACCCCCCTTAAATTCCCCGCAAATCCTATGTCTTTTGTCTGTTTACATCGTCAGTAAGAGTCCAGGGGGAAAGGTTTATAATATATAATATATCTGGGTCATGTGGGCTTGAGGCTTCTTGCAAGAACTTAGAGCCCTTCCAAGGTCCTCCGGGTCTTGAAACAATGACGAATGTGGCCAAGCGTACTGGGTAGAGCTAAAGCCAACGTCTTGACCGTTTGCGGCTCATAATTGAATGGGCCAACATTTCGGGCCGTGGGAAGATTGAGTAATATCTATGTGAAAGTATGGGTCGGAATGAGATCATTCTAAAGCACGTGAAAATATTGCATCCGGCCAAATATCCATGTACTCAATACCCACCGCAGTGACTGGTTCTCCCCTTTAAAAATTTTCTTTTTGTAGTCCTTGAAACTGACTCGGGGACGGAATTATGCAATATCTAGAAAATATTCCCCTCTTTTTTTCGCCTGGAGAAAAGCACTGGCTCAATGGAACTATTCTATTTATTGATATTATCCCAAATTCCCGCCCCTGTTATTGGAAGAGTTTATTTGAGAGCTTCGTCGAATAACAATCAGCGGGGATGGGTTTGCGGAGCAAAGAACAGTAAAGCGCATTTACGTCGGGATATAATTGGCAACTGAATTACCAATCATCTATGATATAGTAACGACTGGCACATGAAGGGAGGTGTGAGAACATGGCCGGCAAAATGTAACACCTGTTCATCATAAACGAACAATATAGGTCGGGAGTAGAATGTTCATGTACCGTCTTCAAAAACCGCCTGTAGAAGGGTGGGTGGTCCATGAAAATATCTCATAGGCCAGAAAGCAGCCAAACTGCAGATTAATACCTATACCTAGGTAGGCAAATGAACAACAGGATGATATAGCAAGAATGGATGTATGTATGTACATGTACATGTACGCTGTACAGTACAAGTACATGTACACTGCTCAATTAGGGTTTAGGGGCTAGGAAGTCTAATCTTGATAATATTCATCTCACGTGATGACAATTCTGCTTATTCATCCATCCACCCGGCCAATCACATTCTACACTGAGCTGATCCTCCCAATTATTGCCTGGGCAACCATCCGCGCTTGTTTACTTCTATCGATTGTGCCGTCGATGTCTTGATCCAGCATCGTCAGATCCAGCTCCATCGAGTTTCAAGTTAGCGGGTCTGTCTGCTCATACTTGACTGGAGCTCGCGGAGTTCCCCTTTCCAACAAAAGTTCCCAAATTTTTTTTTACTCCCTGTACTGTTTTGTTCACACAAAGGGTGACGGCCTCCCATTGTCTTCTCTTAAATCTAGGACGACCGTCTTTCTTTCAACAGGACAAAGCCGTTGTTAATTGCCACCAACGTGCCAAACCAACCTCCCAAATGGAGACCCTCCTAGCCCACTCCTTTGACTACCTGTCATCTTACGATCAGGGCAAAATTCGCAAAGGGCTCCGACAAGTCGAAGGACTACTGGCTCAAATATGCCTGTCAAAGTCCAAAGTCACGGCCGCTGACAAGCGCCGTTCAGCAATGCCACTGGGCGCAAATCCAACGCCTGCGAAACCCCTGAGTGAATTGAGTGAAGACCCTGCTTTCAGAGAGTTCTTCAAACTTCAAGAGGGCTTCCAATGGAATGGTAAGACACAACGAGACCAAAAAGATAAACGGAATAGCTAACAAACTTTCCAGTCGCCATGCGCCTGATATCTTGTCTCGAACACCTCCTCGGCCGCGGCAGCAACGGCACAAACGATCTCCTTATTATCTCAACCCTAGATCTAATCCAAGGCACCCTCCTTCTCCACCCGCCCTCCCGCTCCCTGTTCGCACGCGAAATCTACATGAACCTCCTCCTCGACCTTCTCGAACCCGCCAACTGCCCCGCAATTCAATCCTCCACTCTCCTAACCCTAGTAACAGCCCTCCTCGACAACCCAGCCAATACCCGCACCTTCGAAGTTCTCGACGGCCTCCTCACAGTGACCTCCCTGTTCAAAATGCGCACAACCTCGCGCGAGGTAAAACTCAAACTTGTCGAGTTCCTTTATTTCTACCTCATGCCTGAAACGCCTTCGTTGCCTTCTACGAACTCAGCCAGTGCGCCGAATACAGCTGTTCTCGGCCTTCATCGGAGCCCAAGTAAACTTGCTGGTGCCTTTACGCGCAGCTTGCATGGGGCCGGGGACGGTGGGAAAGATGTACGTGGAGGCGATACGAAGACGACAGAGGAGAAACAGGCGTTGTTGGGGAAGTATCTGAGTAATGTGGAGGATTTGGTTGAGGATTTAAAGGAGACGGCTCCATTTGGAGGCACGGTTTATTAACCACAGTTTTTTTGTTGTATTTTTTGTGTATACTTTCTGTATTTCTTTTGCGAATAATATGTGATGGATGATATCAAACGGCTCAAATGTCCCTTGTCATGTTTCTTTTCTCTTTGATTGTCTCGTTTTGGCCTCCTCTAGTTTCTGGGATGTTTTCTTTCCCTTGTTTCCCTACCTTCTCCTATTTCTCCTATTTTTGCTTTGCCCCAGCGTTTCTTGCTCTGCAGCCCGTACGGCGTTCATGGCACCTTTCTTCGTTATTTCTTCCATTGCCTTTTATTGCATTGCTTCCTTTTCTCTGGCTGAAGGTTCGAAGCAATTATTCGGCTGTATGTATTACTATTATATCTTTCTCACTGTTGCTGTACTGTACTACCACCCTCTTGGCTGCCTGCTTTCCTGCTCGACTTTTCCTACTTCATTATCTTTTTATTGGAAATGAAGATGAGGATGAAGATGAAATGTCGCTTTTTGAATAAATACTACGCTGCATTGGACCTTCATTAACGCTATTTCTTTCTACCATGATTGTCTCTATATATGTATGTATATTGTACAGTACATACACTCATCGAAACAATTGGATATAGATCAATCTTTAAATCTTGAAATATGGTTAACATTCTTTTGATCCCGCCCTGTTCAAACCACTATCTTCAAACTTCGCATATACATTCGTAGAACGGTGCATTGCGGATCCAACCGATTTCAGCGTAAAAGATGTTTGACATAACACAGGCTCCTGGCTGGCTACGCCTATATAAATAAAATTAAACCAAGAAATCTAAGAGTGTTTATTTTCCCCTCTTGGATGAGCATGTAAGGTAGTGATCATGCGGGGTAACCGGTTAAGCTGTGATCCTACCCCCTTCAATATGTGTTCCCTTTCAATGCATTGTATGTATGTATGTGGGGAGTTTTATTTGCAGGCAGTATTTGGATATGGGGATGAGTATGACTCAAACAAAACCCACACATATATGTAACTACCCCTTGGAATGACGAGGGTATACGAGCCTCTTCTCTATATTAGTATCTAACAAACGACAAAATTCCAACTTGGGTTCTAATTTTTCATTCTTCACGTTTGACTCAGCTCATCCATCTCAAAACTTAAGAAACCTTGGGCTAAAGGAATGGAACGATCCTCCATCGTCCAAACTCACCCAAAGTCCCCCTTTTTTACCACATATACGATATACGGAGTACACCGACAACCAACAATGACCAACAATGACCCGCCCACCTCCACGCCCCCGCCGACAACAGCAGCGGACGGAAGGGAGATTAAGTATATGGATACGATCGATGCGTATGATCAGTGGGCTGAGGTGAGCTCACTGTTTCCTTTTCTTTCCTTTTTTGTTTTTGTTTTGTTTGGTGATATTCCTATTTTCTTTTCCTGTTTCAATGGGTTTACATGAAAGCCTGTCCTCCTCTTGTTCAATATATCGCTGGCAGGCATGTGGGGAATGGAGGATGGGAATGGAAGATAAAAATTTACATACGAGGTAGATATATTCCGAAAGGGGGGGCAGAAAGGCCAAAAGAAAAAGGAAAAAACCAATTTATTCTTCGCTTTACACTTTTATAGATTTCTATGATAGTTTACATACCCCAGATTGAAAGAAAGGAAAGCTTAATATACATATACATATACAGACACATGCCTTATCTATAATACCCGGAACAAAGATCAAAACAGATGTGGAATGAAATGAATAGAAATGAGAAAAATAAATCTCGCTAACTAACCTATTCCCCCCAAAACAGGTCTACGACACAGACGGAAACTTCCTCCAAGCCCTCGACACCCTTGAGATGCAATCACTCCTCCCAAAATTCCTCTCCTTGCTCAACATAAACATCATCTATACCACGACTGGAAATAATGTTGGACCCAAACTCATCGATCTCGGCTGCGGCACCGGTCGGAACACCATCCCCCTCATCCGCGCCGCCACCCCCACCGCCACGATCATCGGACTGGAACCATCTAGCAAGATGCTCCAGATTGCCCGGGAGAGGGTATCCAGATATCTCACTTCTGCTGCTACTACTACAGAGACGGCAGATCCCTCACCGGCGGCAGTAATAATTGAGCAACAGCACGCGCCGTCGGCTGATGAGGAGCGGGTGAGTTTCTATCTATATAACTTGCTTGACTATGGCTCTGCAGAAGGAGCGGGAGTGTCAAGCGCTATCGAGAATGCGGACGGGGTAATGTCGACGCTAGTCATGGAGCATGTACCCCTGGATAAATTCTTCGGTGCCGTAGCGGGGATGTTGAAAAAAAGCGGCGTGTTGCTAGTAACAAATATGCATTCGGAAATGGGGTCGATTAGTCAGGCGGGATTCGTAGATCCGAAGACCGGGTTGAAGATTCGCCCGACGAGTTATGCGCATACGGTTGCGGGGGTGGTTGGGGGGGCAGAGAGGGCTGGGTTTGAGGTTGTTGGTGATATTAAGGAGGTGCGGGTTGATGAGGAGTTGGCGGGGAAGTTGGGAAGGAGGGCGAGTAAGTGGATTGGGGTGCGGGCGTGGTTTGGGGGCTGTTTTAGGAAGAAGTGAAGGGCATGTATGCAGTTTTGTATGGTGAACTGGGTGTTGGGTTGAAGATGGGTAGGAAGGGAAAGGGTGCGAATATAAATCATATGATACATGTAATTTCTGTTTGTTGCGTGGTAAAGAGTTGAGGTCGTTTTTCTAATTATATATTAGTATCATCATCGGGTATATGTAACGAAGGTCATAATCCAACAGAAGCAAATAGCTAAACGAGCTTAGCGGCGATGCTCTAAAAATATGCATCTAATATCCGTTGTCGATGTTGTACAAGATTTGGATACCTCCTGAGGTATCGTCCAAGGGGGTTCTGTTTCCAATTGAGATGCTCGTCGAGTAGTAAATGCGAATAAGCGAAGACGCTGGCATCGAACAGGCCTGGGTCCTTCCTTCCAAAAAAGTGGTTATCATCTCCCAGTAAAGAAGATAGCGCTTGGAATGCGCTCTTGGCTTCCGCCTCGAGATCGTCCACGTCTATAAAGGAAGATGTTTTGAGGAGTTCATTTCGGGCAGCTTGCTGAAGTTGATGGGCTAATATAGCTCGAACGAAAGGGTTTGATGTTGATGGATCTATATATAGTTTTCTCCCGATGTTGTTAAAGTTTTGGCTGTCTAAATAAAACGTATAGAGCTGTTTGAGGTAGTGGTTAACTTTCTTATCTTACACCCAAAGCTTGACGAGTGTATTTGACATACCCAGGCATTTCGTATCCTATGATCCAACAGAGAGGCATACACATCAAATCGCAAGCTTAACTGCTGTTCCTCTTCAACATGGGATTGCTCGATGGCCCATTTTTGGATCTTGTTAGAAGGGATTGGGACCAACGGATCTACTGAAACCCCGGCGGACGAAGGCGCGGGGAGAAGGAAGGGGAGTGCGCCGGTTGGGGACGCGTGGTTATTCGATGCAACGGTTTCAAAGGGAATCCCAACGAATTTGAGATATGCCTGGTTAAAGTTCCGTGTAATGCCAGTTAGCCAGCCAAACATGATATATCTATCTAGAAAACAATAGAAAAATAGCCAAGTGCGACCAGGCTGGATTAGCTCCGACTAACCTGCCACTTTAAACACTGCGGATTAAACGATGGAGCACCCCGTCCCGCGCCCCTCGCCGTGGTAAATATATACAGCGTATGATTGTCTGAGCGGTCTGCGATACGGCATGGTAGCTCATTTGCCGGGTAGGTTATCAAGGGGAATTTGTCGAAGACATGTTTTATCGGAGTGGGAACGGAGGGGAGTCGAGCGGAAAAGCGCGGAGTGGCTTGGGCCTGATGGCCAGCTGCAGTACGATCATCCTCTGGCATGATATGAACGGCATGCAAAACAGTTCCAATTGAGATCCTACACTTTTGCGTTGCGTGTTCCCGAGGGATGATGATATCAACACTGCTCTGTGAGTCTGTAGGCCTTTCTTCGTCCTGCTGTCGCTTTTGTTTCCGCAATCCCAGCGGTGGATGCGAAACGGCTTACCTCAGCTGCCAAGCCCGAACCGTAACAGCGGATCGGTACAGACCCCCACCCTCCCTAATTAGGTCTAGTGCTTTTATACGCGTGAACCACGTGATTGGCTGCTATAGAAAGCGCTACTCACTTTATGTCCTTCTTTTAGAAGGATTCACTATTCATTCCTTCTTTCTCAAGATTGTTATTGTTTATCTATTTATTTCTCTTTAAAGAGAATAAATATCTTCTCTTCTCTTCTTCTCTTAGTGATATAGAATAATAAGAAATCAACATCTTTTTTTATTAATTCTTGAGAATAAAAAAATCTTCAGTACTACTAGTAATTATTGAAATCTACAGAGCTGTGAAGCTTATATAAAAGTCTCTTTCATCATGTTTTCTGATGCTCACTTACTTGAAATCAATCTACTTGAGAATTATATCATTATCAGTCTAGTCACTTAGCAAATCACTGAGCTGTTGAGAAGTTAGTAGAGAAGAATTAGAAGATAATAGAAGATCTGTATAGAGTTCTCTGATATACAGAGAAAGCACACTAATTTCAGAGTTTTAATTTCTCTTTTTATATAGTTAAGTTTTTTAATAAATAGAAGAATTCTCTACATACTGATTCTCTACTAAGAACTCTTAATTAAAAACTTTTCAGCTTTTATTCTCTAATCTCTTCTCTGTTTATTTTTTTCTTCTTTTTATTATTAATTTTTATCTTGAACATTTTCTCTCTATATTAATTTTATCATGAAAGTATGATGAATATATATTCAGAGATTTTAATTCACTCAATTCAAATTCAATAAAAATTTCAAGAATTTCATTATTATTATCTGTATCTACAGCAGATTTATTACAACTCATATTATTACTGCAGACAGCTATTAGATAGTCTAGATTAATAGTCAGAAGTATTATCTTTTCTCTTCAGAGATACAGAGAATTTTAAATAGAAAGAATTTTAGACTCTTCTTCTAAAGAAAGTATCAGTGAAGATAAAAGAAATTTCTCACTACTAGATAAGAAATTTTATAGAGCAGTCTCAGTAAATTCTACATTCTCAATTATATAATTAAATTCATCAAACTCTAAGCTTATTAGAATAATAAATATAGAATCAATCTTTTCTCTCTATGAAAAATTTTCAGAGAAAAAGAGACAGTTCTTGAACTGCTAACTAATTAAGCTAGAATAAAAGTTTTATAACTCTAAAATTGATGAAGTAATTTCTGCAGAGAAGCTTCTATCAGTAATTAACTTACTTTTTACTGAAGAAGTCAAAGAATGAATTCAAGTAAATTCTTCTTTAACTCATCTTCTTGAGAACTTAATAAAGAATAATTAGATTACTTTTTTTAAAATCTTCAGAGATTAATTTTCAGAATAAATTATTAAGAATAAAATCTTCTATGAGACAGAGATAACAAAACTGATTCAGAGAGATAAAAATCTCACTGAATACTATTAATTAGATATGAAGACTTTTAGATATCTTGAAATCAAGAATTAAGTTATAACTAGTATTATAATGAGAAGAAAGTCTGAGATTCTTTTATTTAAAATACTTATTAATAAATGAGTGAGAGATCTGATTAAGACAAGAATCAGAATCAAACTCATTGAAGTGTTTAATAAATTATTAACTCTCTCATCAGTCTATTACAAAGTAATAAATATTGAAAAGACAGAGCAGAAGTTGAAGAAGAATAAGTAAACTAGAGAAAGAGAGAAAGAGATAGTCTGGTTTTAAAAGTATTTTAAACAGATCTTAGATTTAAATCAAGTGACAGAGTTTCAGACAGCTTATATAAAACAGATTCAAGAAGTGAAAGAAGAGTTAGAATAAAAGATTTCAGAAAAACTTCTGAGAGAGATAGAATTTATAAAAATCTCTAAATCTCAAATTAACATGTAATATATAAAAAATTCTTCTATTTTTTTAAAATTTATCACTGAATCACTGTCAGAAGAACTGAAGAGTCAATAAAGTTTAAATAATTTTATAAACAGACTTAGATAATTTAGAAAAGATAATTTCTCATCTCTTTGTATTGAGTGTGAGAAAATTAGATATATAAGTAAAAGCTACTCTGACTCTCACTTAGAAAACTGAGAAAAGATAATTTTTAAGAAAAAAATCTTTGAATCTTCTGAAATGTATACTCACTCACAGTGAGATAAAAATTCAGACTTATAGAAATCAGAGTTAATCTCACAGATTGAAAAAATTGATAAAGCTGATAAAGTGAATATTCAGTCTATAGCTATAGATATTACTGAATTATATATCAGAGATAAATATATATCTCTTCAGATAAATCTTGATAAAGAGAGTTGTTTAAATAAAAGAGAAGATAGCTCTATAAGAGAAGAAACTGTAGCGGGCTATACTCAATTGATAGACCATTTCACTATACTTCACTGAGAGTATACACTTCATGAATTTTCACTCTTAAAAGCTCTGATTCTTGACTGAAACTCTTATCAGAGCCTCTATTCTTTCACTTCAGAATCTGCTCAGAGCTTTATCTCACACATGTATAAATATCTACTTTCACTGAGATTCTGACATCTTTTCTTTTTCTTCTCTAACATTTTCTATTTTATTATATAAGCTCTATATTTAATACTGATCTTTTCAGTGTAGATCTGTTACACTTAGAAAACATTCATCATCTTCTTATTAGAAATGATTAATCATTAAAAAGAGATATTCAAACATATAATGACATGTGAGAATAAGAAGAGAAATAACTAGTTAAATAAATACTGAGTCTCTACTAGATAGAAGCTTATTTATCAGTTACTCTGACTCTGTAATAAAATTTTATAAAAAGAATATCAGTGAAAGATCTGAGAGTTCTGACACTCTAGATATATAAAATATTCATATAAATATACTTTTTTCAATTCTGAAGAATTCTTGAATATAGAAATAAATACTGTATATTCAATGAATAATATAGTAATAATAACTGATAACATGAGAGAACTCTTGAATGTGAGCACAGACACAGTATCACAGTGACTTCAAATAATGTTGAAATTGCAGTAGCAGTAGATAGCTGATATACACACAAATCAATAATATTAATATGAGAAAATTCAATAACTAACTTAATAAGAAACCTCTGTGCAGATAATTTCAATATTAACTGAATTAGAAATGAATTTTTCAAATGCAGTGCAGCTACTGAAGAAACATCTAGATATCTCTGCATATTTTAACACTTTCAATCTCACTCTCTACTCATTATAAAGATTGAATATACTCATGAAACTAAGTGTAGATGAAGACATCATTGATTTATTAATTAATCAGAGTTAATATATCAATAGCTGATTGAGAGACTGTATGAAGTAAAAGTTTCATTTATAAATAAAAATATATGAATCAATATCACATACATCTGATAATATTATTAAATATCTCAATATTCTATTCAGAGACACTGCTACACAGTAAAAAGTATTAGATTAATTATAGAGTATCTGATAGAGAAATATCTCTCTTATAATATTTATCTCTGATTTTAACATCAAGATTTTAGAAGTAGACAGTTAATTTTGAGAGAATAGAATGAAGATTAGTATACTGAAGAAAGCACTGACTTTCAAACTACTATAAGTTTTTATAAGTGTTAATAAAGCTCTGACTTATAAAGCTTTCTGTATATAACTTCAAATATTGAATAACTGTTTTATCAAGCTCAAGAGTATATAGAATAGTGATAGAAAATATTATATCTCAGTCACTCATATATCTACATCAAAGAATAATACAGATATCATGAACTGAGTAGACTCTAATATCTATATATAGATAAGAGTTTTCACTATTTAAACAGACTTCTGAGTTTCAGAGATTGCTTCTGAAGAAGTGACTGATTAATATTAATAAGAAGTGTGTATTAACTGTAATTAACTGAAATATATAGCTTTTAACTGCTGATCTGTCTATCTGCTCTCTCATTCAAAGAAAAGATCAATGTCAGCAGTTCATATTAATTATACTGTGTTAGAAGAAGATTCAGATAATAGCTATGAGAACACTCTGATAAAATAGAGAAAAGACTAGCTTCTACTCAAATTTATAAGCAGAAGCTTGAGAAGATCAGATAATAATAATTTGAAGAAAAAATAACAATGAACATGATTCTTGTATCTATCATGATAAATAGTATATATAATATGAATATCATGATAGACAGCAGTCTATATCACTATACAATGATTAAATCTTCAGTTATAAAATATTATAATTTTCAGTGTATTTTCTTACTGAAGCTTCAACTTCTCATAGAATTCAATGACTCAAGAGATGTCTGTACTCATTATATAATGAAACTAGACATTGATGTCAGAGAACATTAATATGAAGATGCTTATATATATAAAGTCAATAATTTTAACTACAATTTTATACTAGAACTTATCTGACTATCTGAATAAGGCATCTTATTAAATATCTGAAACAGAAGTTTAATATTCTCTAATAATAATTGAGTATATAAAAATAATATTCACAAGACTATAAATCTTGCACAGATCTTCACTAACATTTATAAAATACTCTGAAAAAGCTTCTGATGAAGTCACTGATAATAGAATTATATAGTAATCTACTCTGTCAGTTTAATTAATATTAAGAAAGCTCTAGAGAAGTTGTTCTGAGTTACATTAACAGATTCTTGTATGAAACTCTCTCAGTAATATTATAAATATCTAGATATTTTCTGATAAGATAATGTTATAAACTTATCTCTCTTACAAGAGTCAGAAGTAGATTACAGTATTAAACTAGAGAAGAAGAATGATAAAAACTCTGAATCACTGTGAGAATCTCTCTATAATATATTCTGAGATAAGCTTCTTCTTCTTTATAAGACACTTAACAATCTACTGAACAAAGAATTTATATATATTAATAACTCTTTCATCACAGCTTCTATTCTCTTTATAAAGAAATCAGATAGAGAACTTTAATTCTGTGTAGACTATCAAGAACTGAACAGACTAATAAAAAAAGATCATTACTCTTTATCTCTTATCAATGAAACTCTAGCATGCATTGAATGAGCTCAGTGATTTACAAAGTTAGATATTATAGTCACTTTTCATAAAATTTATATCACTGAAGATGATGAATGACTTACAGTATTTTAAACATGATACAGTCTTTTTAAATGAGTAGTCATATCTTTCAGACTAGCTAATGCTTCAAGTATATTTCAGAAATATATTAACTGAGCACTCTGAGATTTTCTTGATGAATTTACATTCATCTATTTTAATAATATTCTCATTTTTACTGATGAGTTCAGAGAAGAGTATCAAGAATATATATAAAGAGTTCTGTAACAACTACAAGAGACAGATCTGCTGATAGATATAGATAAATGCAATTTCAAGATCAAGAGTATGAAATATCTAGATTTCATTATAGAAGCTGACAAGAATATCTGAATAAACTCTGAGAAGGTTTCTACTATTCTTGAATGAGAAGTCTTATACACTGTGAAGAGTGTACAGAGCTTCATTGAGTTCATCAACTTCTATTAATAATTTATATGAAACTTCTCAGATATTGCTTGATCATTTACTGAACTTATCAAGAAGAACTCAGTATTCTGATGATCAGTGAATACTAAATCTGTATTTATATAAATGAAGAAGATATTCATTAGTGTCTCTGTAGCGGGCTACGCCCGATTGATAGACCATTCCGCTACGCCCCGCTGAGAGCGTACACTCCATGGATTTCCGCTCCCGAGAGCTCTGATTCTTGGCTGAAACCCTCATTGGAGCCCCTATTCTTCCGCTCCGGGACCCGCCCAGAGCTTCACCTCACATGTGTATAAATATCTGCTTCTGCTGAGATTCTTGCACCTTTTCTTTTTCTTCTCTAATGTTTTCTATTTTGTTATATAAGC